>JAHQZX020000207.1:0-14794 GCA_019804575.2 Pseudotulostoma volvatum | reverse complement strand
GTAGCAATCAGTTGAAAGCCCTAGATATTCCTCTATTGCTAGCCCATTGTCCTCTGCTGCTAGCTCATATTCCAACAGTAGGTATTAAGCTTATCCATATCTTCCTGCGTTTGTTGGGTATTTCGTATCCGCTCTAGCAGACTGAGCAGGAGAGGGTCTCCTTGCGCTTTTTATGAATAACTACTTTGTCTAAATTTTCCTAGAGCCGCTTTGCCATGAGTTGCCGCCAGTGCCTTTGCACCTTTCTATCATTTGGCTTATTCCTGACATCCTCATCCGCGATCTGTTCAATGTTATTCAATAATCCTTTTTCCTGAACAGGGCCAAGTTGGAGGAAGTCTCCAGTAAATAAGGCGATCGGTATGTGTGGTAGTGGAAGACCCGATAGATTATGATTTTTTAACTGAAGGTCATAAGAGGATATTTATATCCTTAGCCTTGCTATCTACAGTTAATATACATAACAAATGTATCAAAGGAAAGTATGGAACTTCTTTAGTTTTCTAAAGTCTGATTCTCTAATGGAAGGTTAGAGGGATATACTTATATCCTTGACCTGGCTGCTAATATACATGACTAATGAAACGCCAATAGAGTCTCCCTAGAATTGTTGGGAATATTCAACAATTCAACATTGTATTCAACATCAGGTTAGGAAGTGTATGTTGCCATCTAAACCTTATGTTGGATAAGGTTTATCAATAGCAACGAATAAGATCCATGGTCGATAGAGTTTGTGGGGATAGGATGCTGAACCGTGAATCTGTCATATACGTTTATGTAATGTATGACTCACCAGTTTCTTCTCGTGACAAAATAAAAATATAAATTCTTCCGATAGAATCTTCTTAAAATTGTTGGGGAATGTTCAATAATTCAACAAGTTATACTCAATACCTTACATGTTGAAATGCGAAGTGAATGCTGCATTCTTAGTAGTATGATAGTATCTTTATATCTTTGTTCTAAGCCGCTTATCTAACACAACCAATTGTCACACAACCCTTACGTTAACAACTCCCACATCGAAGAACCCCCCAACAGCACATGTACTATGTAACACTCAAACTTCTTCTCCCTTAATCACACTCATGGCGGCTTTTACGACTAGGGCTGTCAAAAAAAAGAATAAAAGGGAGGCCGAGGTTTCGGCATGCGCTGTGTGCGACGCGTCGCATGCGCGTCTGCACGACAACCTAAACTCTACCCATAACCTGCTCGAAAGACACAAGCTAGAAAATCGATGTGGGAACCCTGATAGCGAAAGACAAGAAAACCCGGACGGTGACACAATAGTGGACGAGCCATGCGAAACGACGCCTGGGGCCGACTTTATTGACCAGCTCTTCGACTCGCAGATGAAGGCAAGAGCTGAGACACAAGCCCTCTTGACGGAATTCTGTCACAGGTTCGATAACCTCATCGCCCAAATGTTCGACAAGTGTGGCACAGACCAGGTGGTGCCCCGAGTAGCCCACGACCTGATGGAGCACATGAAAGCGTGCGTCATCAAGTACACGGGACTTGGAGATAAGGTAACAAGTGCCCCACCCTGCGATGTACAGGAAAAGGAAATAACCTGACACAAGGAGCAACCAGAGCGAGCACAACTGAAACAAGCGAGCCCGCCACAAATCGACCTTAAGCCCAAGGAAAGGGCCTCTCAACCCGCCCCAAAGAGCTATGCTGAGATCGCCCGGAAAGCGGCACCTGCGAGCCTCCCAAAGAGGTCGACTCAGCCTACACCAACCAGGAAGCCGGCCCAATCGAATAGGGTGCTCATAAGGCTGCCAGAGAACTCGGCCCTACGGTCTGTCCACCCGCTGTACGTCGTAAAGACGATCAACAGCATCCTCCCGCTTGGAAAAGAGGTTGAGACGGCCTCTTTTGTTCGAACCGGGATCGCAGTCATACCGAAAGCTGGGACTACGGTAGAAGACTTATTGTCGGACAAGGAGAAAATTTCCCAAGCCCTAGGGAACGGACTGCTACGATCTAGGTCTGTGAGGAGCGAAATGACCATGGCATTGACTCTATCAAACAAAACGTCGCATGAGGAACGAGAAATAAACTATTTACATTGCCCCATATATATATCCATGCCTAGAGCACAGGCTCTTACCACACTACACAGCCCTGCTGACGATAGCAACTTAGTTCAGTGGGGCTGTGGCGTAAGCTGAGGCGGTATTAGAGGCGGTATCTGACTCGGAGCCGTAACACGGATGAGTTGAGGGCGATGAGAAATGGGTGGTGGTTAAGGTGCATGACCTCCCAACAAGAATGACAATGCTGAATGGGATAAACAGCTTGTACGCCAGGATGTCTCGATCGAAGGAGACGTCCTCCCAGAAGTTACCGAAGCTTTCGGTGTGGCCCCAGAGACTACGCTGGGTCAGAAAGCAGGAGGGATATGCAATAGCCTCAGTTCGCTTAGCTTTTCGGGCTGGGGGATTGAAAGATGCCCCTAAGACTGTAGTAGTCATGGGAGCCCGGCTGAGGGTAGAGTATCCTACCTCCAGGGGTGTAAGACTGCCTCGGTGCAGAAGGTGCTGGGGAATCCATAGAACGCAAGGGTGTAAGGACACGCCAAGGTGTAGGCTGTGCGGTGACCTAGGTCATCGGACAGCTGAGCACCGGCTCGAACGCTGCATCAAGTGTGTGAACTGCGACGGCAAGCATGCAGCAGACAGTCCTTTATATCCCAAGACAGAGCCGGTTTCCCGGAAGCCCCCGAGGCGCGAAAGCCAGCAGATGCCGGGTCGTTTGCATGTCTAGATTGTCTTTACGTGTTTTTTTTTTTTTTCCTTTTCTTCCTTTCTCATCTATTTATTTACTACACGACACAGGCTACAGAGTACCCAGGTGATCTCCGGGAGGTATTTACCTCCGGCACTAAATAGTGTCTTATGTATATTACTAGTAATACCGCACTATGCAGCCTTTCGGCCGCTTAAAGATGTAAAATAATGCAACAACAACAACAACAACCAATTGCCATTGACGAACTAACGCAATACCCCATTCTTCAGTCTTTGCTGAGAATAATGCCAATTCGTTTGGAGTATTTATCAGTGTTAGTCACGGCTTAATTAAGGCCATCTCTTGACTTTGGCAGGGCTAGAATAAAATCGATAGTTATTATATGGAACAGTATGGTGGAATAATTGGTTATACGAAGCCGTATGGGCGTGTAGGCTGGACAGCTGCACCAGCGAAACCTTCGGTGTCTGCAGCTAATCAGAGCTATGTGGTCCGTGCATCCCTGTTCTTTGAGAGGATTTTGGGCTGTGATTGGTGAAGAAGTTGGTGGCTGGCAGTGCCTGAAGGGCCAGGAGAAGTGACTGATCATCACGTGCCATAACCGAATACTAAGCTTCTTGCGCAGATACATAGCTACCAGCACGCTGGAATCAAAACATTCAAGGAATTATATCCAGAAGTTATCCTAGAGAATAAGCCTAAACATTGCGAAAATGAAAAATACGCTGTGTTGAATGATAAAAGTTCTGGGTTTGATTTTCCGGCTCATCCCGGCTCGGCGAGCGTCCAAACCTATGATAGTAGATAGCATAGCGCTTTCCGAGTCAAACCCTAGCTGATATATACATACATAGTTAGCCTAACGGAAATCATAACAATCATATACGATTTCCACGCGCTGGCGAGACTAGAAAAATGACCGGACTTGTATACGTCCTAACTACTTATGTATATACTAGGTTACTAAAAGTAGCATTAGCGAAAGGACCCAACGCTGAGCACCAGCTAACGAATAATAATTTTTGCTAAAACTATTCCCTTATAGGATCGAGCCATACACGGCAAAGAACGTTCCGTCTCTATCACACACCAGAGTCGTCTTGAAAGATAGTTGGGCTGAGACCCCACAAGTTGAGTGGATTGGAAAGCCAATTGTCCCAGTTCATACATACGCGACGTATTTCCGCTTCATCATCTTGGAACGTGGTGTTAATTAAGTCTTTGTTCTCAATGATTTGCATGGCAAGACCAGACGCCGCATGGAAAGCGATATGGCAATGCATGATCCAGACACCTACCCCGGATTAATGTAAGTATGCGCAATTTCTCAACAGAAAAGACAGGAGGAGCAGACCTGGATTATCCGCCTTGAATGCGAGAATTAAATACCCTGACGCTGGCAATAGTGCCACGTCCCTCCTGGGTGGATTTTCGCACTGAATTCCGAGCCCGTTGCAACTCAGCTCCGTCACTTCCTTGTCGATTTCCCAACTAGTGCTGCTCTGCTTAAGGATGGCAAAGTCATGACCATGAAGATGCATTGGATGCGCAGCTGGGATGAAGAGCCGTTGGCCATCAGGTGGAACGTCATCCGGCGCAGTGATCAGCAGCCAGATCCACTGGTCATCGTCATGGTCGGCGGTAATGACATCAAGATACTCTGGCCACTCTTGATACCCAAGATTGAGGATTGTGGGTTGGGAGAAATTGACGCGGAAAGGGGTGAGGTGGATGTTCCAGCGCATCTTTGTGTGTTTGTGCAAATTAGCAGCCAGTTGCGCTCAGCGCTCGGTCATTACCAACCAGATATTTGTCAGGAACATAAGGCCAACCGGACGAGTTTGCCATCCCAACGTCAAATCTGAACGCCTTGTCCGCTGTCGGATTCCCCTCAAGAGAAGCTGCCACATCCATCAGTACCCAAAAGCTCAACACTAGGACCAACGTTGTATGTATGAGCATACCGATGTTAGCAGGGTCACCAACCGTCCACGGCCTCCAAGGAACGAGGTTGCTATATGGTTCGTCGGCGCATTCTATATCAAAGAGGAAAGGATCACTCGTTGGGTCCTTCCGAACATTAGGCCCATCCTGGTCGTATCGTATGATACCCATCTGTTCGTCAGGACCGCAAGAAAACTTTGAGCATTTCCTCGCAGGTATCGTCCTCATCCAGTAATTGTTGTACTTATTGGGCTTGATGGGATCCGCATGTACAATAACATGATAACGCTGACCTAGGTAGATGGTAAGTTCGGTATCACCAGAATTTGCGCACTTGCATACCGATGCCTATCAGTATCTTCTTGGTTAAGTATGGCTTGATTGGGACGAAGTCGGCTTCAACAACTTCGAGCTCGTGTTCATCAATAGAAAAGACAAACGTTGTCTCTACTGAGGTATTGATCAGGAGTAATAGGTGTCGTTTGCCCTATGAAAATAAGGATCACCGAGTGTCTCTAGTCATGGGACACATACGGACCTTATCAAATATCATTTGATACTTAGTGGGTCTTTTAGAAGATGCAGGCCCATATTGCCCTTATTGACGATGTATATCAGTACATCCTTCTGATGAGAGAGAGCTTGGGCGGGAAGAATCATCGTACCGATGCCATTTAGAAGAATGTTGGTCATCTCTGGAGCGGTGCCGCTCTCTAACATTATTGGCCAATCCTATGAGACATTAGAGTCCGAAAGAACATTTACAGAAGCTTTCCACTCCACCTCAAATACTGATCGATGATTCCAATCCGTCATCAAAATCGGCTTGAAAGCCTCGTCCGAATCGAACTCGGCTGTTGTGGGTCCGTATATCGTTAGAGGCCCAAGCAGTCCATCCGCGTACTGCAGGGAATAATGGCTGTGATACCACGAGGAGCCATATTGCATGGCCCTGAACTTGTAGGTGAAGCTATCTCCCGGAGCGATTGGGCATTGAGTAATGCCATTAACGCCGTCCATGTGTGAGCTCAACCAGTTACGGATACCATGGAAATGGATCGATGTTCCATTGTATAGGAGCTTGTTGGTAACCGTTACCTCTGCATGGAATCAGCTACTGCAGTTCGATGACATACAGCGTCATGAATGCCTACCGATCCAGTCACCCCAGCAGGCTTCTGTTCTGTGTCAGCATTCATGTTACTCAATGGCTTGGTTTCGGATTAGAACACCGACCGATCCAGGGACCCGGGTAGGTACGATTAAACACTTTGCCGTGTTCCATCGTCACTCCATCGGGAGACAGCGGCATTTCTGAGATGTCGAGCCAATACTATACGGCATCAGATATTATCACGTACTCTTAGATAGTTTCAGGCATACAGGGTCTATGGGGGCCTTACCCTTCTCGTGATCCCAATAGGAATGTCATCAAGTGACTCGTAATCGGAATTGATGTCATACGTTTTTGTGCCATTCTTAGCGGCTAACCAGCAACCCCGGTTACCTGGCCCATGGCATTTCTCAAATTCTGGCATTCCCGGATATTCACAAAGGAAATGCTTGCCACTCTGAGGGTTCTTTGAAGGAGCGATACGCGGCGATTCCAGTCCAATGCCATGGACGACAGGCTTGTTATTGTTGACGGGGACCCGGATCCCACTAAGAGTATGCTGAGCTAACTGATCGTTCCCTGAACCTGATGGGCTAGGAACACCGAAGATGTAAAGAAGGGCTGCCCACGCGGATTCGAACTTCATATTGGCGAGTAAGAATATACTGGGAACTCATCAAATATGAGTCTCGATGATAGATGTGGTGGTTGAAGGAGAAGATGAGATCAGGAGGCTGCGCAGAACTTTAGCTTTAGCTGTAGCCCCAAAGATGGAATCTACTCACAAGGAAGGTCAAAAACAGAGGAAATAACAATCCATTTACAGGATGCACATAGGCACCTGCCACACGCAGTGGCCAGGAATCTCAAAGTAGTAGGTAGGAAGCATATGTTTAGCAGTATTAGACCCATGGGTACTTTCTAGAATCGGCACACGTTCGTCGTTCGTTCCAGAAATAGGTAAGCAACATAAGACTACGAAATTACCTAGTTACAGCCACGATAATTATCACAGCAAAGGAGCCGGTACTACCGAAGCTTAGGCCAATTCTTATAGAATTCCAACTTCAGGTCTTCGGGATGAGAGGAAAGGAATAAGAGACGTTCTCTGGCTACTTGGATCGATATTGGGCGAGCTAGCCATGCAGGAAGTGCGATAGTGATGATCGATGTCATGATATATAGTATGTAGCCTCTTCAGCTCAAGCCACGAAAACATTCTCTTTCAAACCCAATGAAAAGGATCATACTGATGCCGCAAGAGGCTCTTCCCCAAGTATGCTTTGCCATTTAAGGATTGATTCTAGAATTCTTTCAGCATGGCCCGGGCTTTCAACTGTATCTTATGGCGTCGGAACTCTATATCTAGCCCATACATGGATAATGCACCTGATATATGATATGCAGATAAAAGTTATCAGCGCATTAGCTTACAATATGGGGCTAATTTCGGCGCTAGTATAAATGGGGTGCCGTGACGCACTAAAATACAGTTATAGTGCCCCACTAGTTAGGTGAAGCCAAGCCGACTGAAGGTCTTAAACGTATTCCCTGTCACGTGCACGGCCCTACGAAATGGTAGAACAAAATAATTAATAATAACACAGCACATGACCCAAATTATCTGAAATACAGATTACGTGTAATATATGCTATAAGCTTTTATTCTATATACATATCGTAATTATTGTATCTTTTTGGGAGCCGCCTTTGTCTCCTAAGCCAGGGTGACCTAAGAGACAGTACTGACAATCTTCCCTCCAACTCGAGCCTTGTGGGCTGTTAGGTTTACTCTTTGTAGGCTTCGGCTTACGTTGCGACCTTTTTTGGGCTCTCCCATTACCTTGTTGGGGTACTACTACACCGTCTTCGCCAAGCTGCCTTTGTAAGCTATTCCCTTCCCGCACAACTTCATTGAGTTTACGTTCAAACTCCCCCCTTTGCTTTTTTAGTGCATAGTCCACCTTTTTATCTGTTTGCTTCTTCTTATTATCTTCCTTCTACTGTGCCTTTTCGACTTAAATTTCCTTCATCCGGGTAATCTTAGATGGGCTGAAGATTAAGTGCCCGGTTCCCTCTTCTGACCGCAATTGCTGCATTAAATTCATGCCTTTTTGATGTTTTCTCTTTTCTTGATCGAGTCGATCCATGAATTGCGGTTTTCATGTCGGAGGATCTCATTTTCTGCGGGTAGTTTCTCTATAGTATTCGCGGCCCTCTTTGCTATACCGCTAGGCGAACCTTCGCGAATCTGGCGAGTAAAACGGCGTATCGTTTTCGAGTCGACTTCAGACAGGGCAGATGAGCCTGTTGCAGCAGTAGATGGCCATGATCGGTGCGTTTCAGCTTCTGCGGGATAACCTTTTTTGATAACTATGCTGGGATCGAAAGGGTTAAGGCCAACACGTAACCATCCACTTCTAAAGTTTCCCTCGGAGAAAGCTTTGACAAAAGCTGGCCAAAACAAACCAAAGAACTCTCTCTTTGAGAGTGATCGTTTTCCTTGGCTTTTGAACTGCCATAAATCAAGTTCCTGGGCATAGAACTGTGACAATGGGCCAAAAAGGCCAACATCTAAAGGTTAAATGTAACGTGCTACTCAACAGGAAGAGGGAAGTTGGAGAGCACGGATGATTAATGGGGGTGAGGGAAGTTCTACAATAGGAAATCTGGTAGTCTAGGAAATAGGTGTATTGAAACTGCCAGGCCCCTCTTTCTAGGCACTGGCACCGGTAATATTCATACTATCTGGTAATTCTTAGAAGCCTTAGCGTAATGACCGAAAACGAAAATCATCCTTAACTCGGTGTCCGAATTCCGGAATTCAACTCGGTGTCCAGATCCCGGAATTCAATTCCGAAAAATTCACTTGGGTAATTCGAATCTAAATGCGTTATAGGAGCTTTCCTTGTAACAGTTATTACATTGAAGCCGATGGGTTGAGTGAGGAGAGAACACTGCGACAAGGATCCGGTGTTCGTGGCACCAATTGAGGAATCGTATGTTTACGTGGCTTCCGTGCCCATCGAGAATAAGCATACGGTAACCCCTACCTGACGAGCTTTTGCCTTAGAATAGGAATCAAATACCGTTGTAAGCCGCTCAAACCCCAAATTGTCATTCGTCCAACGGGCAGGAGAGGAAGCAAAGTGCGTCTTATGCTTCGCTTCGTCCAAGTATCCAGTTGGGCTTGGTAGATCAACTTTGGGGGAATCCAGGAACCATCCATACAAATTGACCCTATGCATGTAATCCATTCCCGGTTACCATCATGGCCTGCTCCAGAGAGTAACCCTTGGTGGAAGGCTTGCTTTGAATAGACTCTCTTAAGCTTCCGAAGGACTCCAATGAGAAATCCCTTCTTGTCCATATTATAGGTGTTTTTTTCATGGACTTCATACTGGTATATTTTTTTCCGAATCTATCGATTCCTTAGCATGATCTAAAAGCAATTCCGAAGTACAAACCTCCTCAAAATAAAGCCTATAGGCCCCTGGACCATCTGTCTTTTGGCGGCATAGATCCATCATCTTTAAGAAGCCGGAATCAAGCCTGTCTCTATGGCGCTTGACAAAGTCTCTAGACCGGTTCTTTCCCACTCGAATTTTGGCGATATCAAAAACAAAATTCCGGACCATTTGTACTACAGGCGGAATGCCCCGAATCGACAGTTCATTAATATAATCAATAAGGACCCTTTCTTGGGCTGGCGACAGTTTACACTTGTTTAACCTGTCTGCTTCATGGTGGGGCTTTGTTTTAGCATTAAAGTTTCTTGAGAGCGTAGAACGGTTGACATTCCATTTTTCAGCAGTGGCCTTGATATTTGGCGCTCCCTGGGATCTCAAATCATTCAATGCCTTGTCAATCGGCCTCATTTTGACAGAATTACGAATTTTTGAAGTTACTAAGAGCGTGCATCTCGTAGGGCCGTGCACGTGACAGACAGGGAATACGTTCAGGGAAGCACTGAGGTTCAAGGATTCTCTATTAGGTTGGCAGTGCCTTCTATAATTTTGTTCCGTTGAAAACAAATTGAGAGGTGGAGAGATGAGCTGAAAAATCACGACCAAAAAGAAGAAAGAACTTGCACACAAAGACAGAAGGATTGCTTCGATCGATTTTTGTTTGTAATGGCCTAATAGTCACGAAGTATGTGTTGACTGAATTATGTCGTCGGAATAAAGGATTTGCGCACACGGGAATAACGGAAAGTTGGTAGCGTGCCCCACCAAAGAGCCGAATGGTTCCCAAGTAAATCCTGGTCTACGTGTGGCCGCAAGGATTAGCTTGATACCTGAGCCTGTCCGGCTCAGCTTGCTGCCTCGGGCCTAAAACAATCAAATCCTTCAACACTCAAGTATCTTTTCTCCATTTAGCTTTCGCTTCTGCCTCACGCTCTACATTATTAAGTCCCTGTGTCTATTCTTCTAGGAGTATTCTCACCACATACCTCCTGGCTCTCCCTCCTAGTGTCCTTCGGTTTCCCTCGTAGCATTCGAGCAGAAAGGCATCACAAATGATATAGAATGCTCTACCTTCATGAAAGTGAGGCGGTATCCTTGGAGATGTATTCCAGTACTGATTTACTGTGATCCTTGATATCCTCCTCAGTTTCTCTCCCCGCCTCCTTCCCCCACATTTTCCCTCGTCATCTCCTGCCTGGTTTGCCTGCACAGCAAGGCTCTTGCAAGCGAAGTTAAAGGGCAATCAGCCCTCATATAGATATAAAAGAAGGGAAATCCACTCGGGGTTTCCTTGGTCTCCTTCCTAGTCTCCGCATGCATGACAAAGCTTAGCCGCCGTATAGATGGAGACATATAATGGTGAAAATATCTACAAAAAAGAATAAGCAACCGAAATACACTTCCAATCCTCCATCTGCTTGCCTGTTCATTCGGAAGTCCATTTATATTGCTTCTTCTTCTTTGTGGATATTCTCTGTGAAGGCTGATAGAGTAGGAGTACGTGTGGGGGAAAGGATCAGGGTCCCAGTAGAATGTAAGCCGGGTGGCTATTATTAAGGATGTTAGCATGGGTCAGGAAGGCATCGGCAGGAGTACTTGCCATAGTCCACTGGCCCCAGCATGGAGTTTCGAAGGTGTGATCCTTGTCAACGTGAACAGGCAGGAGGACAGAGCAAGATGTTTGAGCTGTTGGTTCTTATTCGTTGTGGAAGCTGATGAGGTGAGAGAGCGTGCGGCAGAAAGGCGATTGGGCTCGCTAGTGGAGTGGAAGTCGGGTGTCTATGATTAAGGATGTTAGCCTGGGTCAGGAAGGCGTGGGCGATGAGCACTTGTTGCTATAGAAGCAAACCTCCCATTTATTACGCTCGCGCGGTTTGCGATGATGGTCATCCCCAGAAGGACAATGGCGCATTCGAAATATGTGAAGGCAGCTGATTACATAGGCACTTGCTGTAGAAGCAGCAGAACGGTGGTGACTCGTAAGGGTGGAAGAGCAATATGTAAGTGTAGGTTATTAGCATGGGTTAGGAAGGCATCGGCCATGAGTACTTGTCATAGTCACTATTGCTTCTTATTCTTTGTGGAAGCTGATAGGGTCGCAAGTAGAGTGGAGGTCGGGTGGCTATAATCATGCATGTTAGCATGCGTCGGAATGCATTGGCAATGAGTACTTACCATCCTAAGCAAATCTCTGCAGGCAAACAGATGGAGCAAGACGCTTGAGCTAGAGCCTAGTTAGAACTCTGTTGGTATTGGTGCAAGGAGGTATAAGCGATGAGAACTTGCCATCCTTATCATATAAGAAGACGTCTGGGAGAAAGAAGGTCAGGCTCGCCAGTATATTGTAGGTCAGGTGGCTATGATGATGAAATTCCGGCAAAACGAATCGACATTAAGTACGATGAAGTTGACCCATTAACTCTGAAATCCACCTTCAGAGCCTGGACCGATTGGAAGGCAGACTTGGAGCGTGTTTGGGCTGGAGCCCCATGGAAATGCCGGAACGAAAACCTGAAAATAATCAAAGCCGTCTCGAAGATGGATAGGGCTTCAAGGTCTCGCTGGAACGCCTACGTAAGGATCAACCCAAGTAAGGACAATGACTACAACCATTTCCTTAACTGGACTCGCACACTTGTAAGGAACAGCGTCAGCTTCGAAACAACTGTCTACGAGGAGTACGAGAAGGTAACACAACGGGACA
This sequence comes from Pseudotulostoma volvatum, assembly GCA_019804575.2. NCBI lineage: Eukaryota > Fungi > Ascomycota > Eurotiomycetes > Eurotiales > Elaphomycetaceae > Pseudotulostoma > Pseudotulostoma volvatum. The sequence goes on along the minus strand of JAHQZX020000207.1, from coordinate 2,802 downwards.
ACCAAAGCCCTGTAGACTTCGATGCATCTTGAGTTCGATCGAACGAGAGCTTCCTGAAGTTCCTGACTCAGTACAGGCCAATCGTTTCTACGCTAAACTCAATGAGGATGTAGTAAAACAAGTCAAGATTTCAGGACCCTACCAACTACCCGCACGGAAATGGTAGCCTTGGCCCAGCGAGTTTGGGAAGGCCTTCGCCCCAAGCAGATCCGCAATGGCTTCAACCAGACAACTTTCTCACCGTCAGACCGACAAACCCAACACCAAAACCATCTCGTAATGGTCATCACCAAGGCTATCAGTGGGGCCGAAACAAAACTAACGATAGTAACGGTGATCAGAAAACTCGACCTAACGGCTCCAAGGATAAATCAACAAAAGGTGAAAAGCAGGGACCGATCCGCTTTTTACGCAACCAACCAGGCCATATAAGACCCGACTGTCCAAACAGGAAGGCGGTCGCAAATCTGATGAAGGTGTGTTGTATACTCGGCCTCAGTTTTCGAGAAGACCAGTATATCATCCAAATAAACAAAGCAAAAGTTGTCCATGAAGCCTCTTAACGCATTGTTAGTGCACCTGGTAATATTGTCTCTGACCGAGGGTTCCAGTTCGTTGCGCAGTTCTGGCGCCAACTATCTGAACGACTAGGAATCAAGTTAAAACACTCCTCATCCTTCCACTCAGAGACAGATGGTCAAACTGAGCGTATCAACAGTGGAATTGAGCAGTACCTCCGTGCATTTATGAATTTCTGTGGCGGCGTTGGCAGGATCGGACTTGGAGTTCTGGTGTCTTGTAATACTTTCCTGTTTTGGTTTAGTGTGAGTTGCTCGTATCATCTCTCGACGCAGCAGCTCCTCTTTCTTCTGTTCTCTGGCTCGTTTTTACCTACCTAATGAAATATTCTTCATCATTAGTTTGAGGTCTCCCTGACATTAGACTAAGCTCACCAACATCATCTTCATCAGCTTGATCTCATGACCTGGCGACGCAGTTGTTTATCACTGCAACTCGCCAACGTGTCTTAGCCACGATCGAGCTACCCCTTATCATCATTCTTTTCAGCCTCTCCTTTCTTGTCCTGCACCCGGTCAAGAATCTAGTCGAGCCTCCCGCAAGTCCAGAGTCGTGGACTATATCGAGTACCAGAATCCAGTCTATCTAGTATCCAGAACTCAGCCTTGTATCCTGGTCGAGCAAAGATGGCTTGCGAGGCGCCCTTATCCAGTCCCTTATCCAGTCGCCGTGTGTCCTACGTAGGAGAGGACACTAACTCCTCCTCATACCTCTCCAAGGAAGAATTCCTGATCCGTTGCCAGGACGACCCCGATGAACTATTCGAAAACCTTGCTAATTTCGCGGGTCTCGTTCTCCAGAAAGAACGAGAGTATCTTAGCAAGATCCACACCCTTGAAAATGTTCAGAACCCTGATGTTGGTCAACCCCGGAAAACCGTTGCCTCGCTTGAAGGCAGACTCGCCGCCACATTTCCACCAAGATGATTGGGCCCAGTGGCTGCCACTAGCAGAGTTTGCCGCGAATAATGTCACCTCCGAAACAACTGGTATCTCACCATTCTTCGCCAACTATGGTTTTCACCCCCGGTTAGGCATAGAACCTACAAAACCCTGCCCACAAACCTCAGTCAAACTCAGAAACGCCAGTTCTACCGTGCTAATGTCGTTGCCGACCGCTTTGAGAGAGTCATAACGCAGCTTAAAGCCTTGGCCAGGCAGTCTATTACACGGTACGAAGAAAACGCAAATAAGTCCCGGGAGGATGCACCACGATACAAGGAAGGAGACATGGCATATATTGACACAAGAAATATGAAAACCAACCGGCCAATGAAGAAAGGGGACGACAAGATGGCTGGCCCATATGCAGTCAAAAAGGTATACCCGCGCGCCTGCCTTGTCAACATCCCACCAGAGGTAAAAATCTTCCCTGTCTTCCATAACTCCCTCCTGCAGCCACAAAGACAAGCCGATGGCCTACAAGGACAACAACAGATCAATGAGGCTGAGTCACGAAACCTCCGGGGCCGTGTTCTGGAGCGAGGAGATAATATTGATGAGGCTGTAGAAAAATGGGAATTTAAGGCATTGTTGGACTGCCAAAATGACTACGGTGATCTGAATTATCTAGTTAAATGGAGACACCATGCTCCCAGCTACCAGCCATTGACTTAAAAGGTCAAAACAAGGTGATCTTAGATTTCCATGCAAAGCCCGGATAAACCACGCCCGCCATCCCGGGTCAAGAAGCCAGTGGAAGTAAGGCGGAGTACAAGATCAAAGAGGACCCCTATGTATTCAGATCATTGTTGGCTAGGGCCATTCGGGACGAATGGCAGTTTGGGTGTGTTAGTACCAGCCTAGGTCTTACGTAATCACATGCAGGATCATGTGAGCTGTCTTCTATAGTTTAGTCCTTAGTTTCTGAGCTCTTGTGAGTTCTTCCTTTCTCTCTATAGCACAAGGAAGTTCATTAGGTGTTCCCACCATCATCCTGTGATACCTTGCTCTTTCACCTTCTTTTCAAGCATCTGACATTTTATGTACACATATATTAATTCTTATATCCCGTTAGCATCAATGGCGTCACAAAGAAAGAATGCTATACGGTCCTCTTCAGGAAAGCGAGTCAATTCCCTATCCCAGCCGTCTACAACAGAGTTCCAAGAGGTCAATGTCTCAACCACCAAACCTATCAACTACACTTGAGCTTCAAACTCCTACCCAGCCTGATCCAAGGCAAATAGAAAGGATGGAATCGATTGTGGATGAAGAAGTGCAA
>JAHQZX020000206.1:0-68201 GCA_019804575.2 Pseudotulostoma volvatum | reverse complement strand
CTAGAGCTTTTACCTGCATCTTCTGGTATTCGAATAGGGTCAGTAGAAGTTGAGTTATCCCTATTTAATTGGTGGGGAGTGAGGGGCATCGCCAAGAATTTTAGCCGTGTCTCATGACTTCTGGTATCCGACTGTACCTGCAAAGCCGCGCATCGTATTCACCACGAGCGTCGTTGCAACATGTTCAAAGCCCAATTAGGCGTCAAGGGAAAAGGCTCCAGCAATGCCAGTGCACTCAGCCAGCTACGCGTTTTCGCTAGAGGTAATATGTAAGGTCGGCGACGCACTATTATACTAGACAACTTTCGTGTCATCCCCCTAACTTTACTGTAATTGTGACTGCATGCATCCTTACCGCTGCCCTATGCCAAGTAAGAGTATTTTCTTTCAGTGGAACCTGTTGGATGCCTTAACGACAAACCGTACCGTTAAAACGTTGTGTGTGGTAACAGAACCGAAGCCCGCGCGGCGTCCTTAGGAAATCCGCCAGGCTGGGGAGAAAGGGACCACACAAAAAGCTGAAACGAAAGGGAAATAAGCAGAGAAGAGGAGTAGTCAGCACTCACGGATGCTTCGACGACTGATAACCAGGAGTCAAGAAGCGAACTTGAAGTAAGTTCCATTCGATATCATCAACTGGAGCCCTGATAATGATAGATTGGTATAATTGTGAGACGAAAATGCCTGCTATAATACATGTATCATAGCATGTCAGAGGTGGACAGCATGTCGGAGGTCATCAACATCGTTGTGTGTTTCCCTATATTATTAATGTTAAACAATTTGGTGACCATGGTGTGATACTTGAGAAATGAAACCATGCCTTTCGCACGTATAGCGTGCTCCTTCCCCGACTTGTGATGATCAGAAACTCCATTTCGGAAAATCCAGAGTGGAATTGAAGTAGCATGGAAGCTATTGAGGGGCTCTCACTGCAAGATATCGCAGCTGTTCTGGTCAATGTCTTTGCGCCATGAAATTCAACCAGACATCACAATTAGGATTTAAGAAAGCCTGCTGAAAGTCTTAATCTAAAGTCTACCTATAATAGTATGATAAGAGCATTAGCTAAAGCGAACATTTGCGCTGCTTTATAGGACTTTGACATGACTCGACGCCTTTTCATTATTAAATGCACTAGAAAAGAAATTCTGAATCGATTTTAAAAATCTAACTGTTAGAGAAGGTGCCAGCTATCGTCATACCTAACGAACAATTTCGTTCTCGTCTACGGTCTTTAATGATCTAACATCCCTGAAAACCCTACTAGAGGTAGAGTAGTACCATACTAACCAATAGTGAGTTTAATAGGAAGGGTATGGCTGCCATATCTAGTAGTATGAGCTTTGGGGAGGACATCGATAGATGAGAAGATGCTTGTGTGGACTATCTAGGACACTCCTAAGCGAAGTTATGTATCTAACAGTGCGAGCAGCCTAACTGAGCACGCTTACTGCCCTGCGTCTGACTTTTGAGGAAGTGCGTGTCATCTTCCAACACGCCCTCAGATGTAAACCCTAGATTGGTGTTAACGCTGGGATATCTTGCTGATGAAAGATCTCGGTGCAGAGCTTACTTTGTGGGTTACTGTCAAATCTCAGTCCCTCCTTCCTATAGCGAGATCGCCAACATTCAGTTTTATACCTTCGTGTCGGAAGTACTTTAAGTGTCAGCCACCCAAAGATTCAGGAACATAGTCAGCATCTCGGGTATGGCTTCCATTCTGTATATCTAGCCTCATGGTTGTTATCCCGTGTTCCTTCGCATGGCTGATCGTTCCACTGGAGCATGAAAACTTCTACCGTTCTTGGAAACCAGTAAAATCGTGATACTGGGTAAACGTACCTTACATATCTCCAACCATGTTAACACCTTCCCTGAACCGGAGTCGACGATCCACTGATCTTTTAACAAGTTGTGTAATGGGGCAGTGAGAGAAAACTACCGCCCTGGAGGTTCTACGCACTTCATATTCTCATCTGCTTGTTCGGCTTTACAGACCGCAAGGTGAAAAAATTGTGGGCTGGACAACCTCTTCGTGAACGTGATATCCTTCGTGTCAACCACAGTACTGCTGAGCCAGTAAGCCGGGACTGCTGAAGATGAAATCTCTGGCTCTTGCTTCGCTGTTGGCTTCGTAGACTTTGATTTCATTTTGCTGACACTCAAGCAGTGCTTCCAACACGATGGTATAAAACTGAGTGTCGGTGATCTCGCTGATAGGAGGGAGGGGCTGAGATTTGATGGCAACCCATAAAGTAAGCTCCGCTGCACTGAGATCTTTCATCAGTAAGATATTTCAGCGTTGACACTAATCTGGGCATTTTTGACGTCCGAATAAGCTGTACGTAAGGCTATGACAAACACTTCGGCCGTAGGATATTTGTTCCTGTATGTGTCAATAAAATCATGAATAAAGACATCCCAGCTTTGCAGTTCCCTCGCCTCTGCGGTGACGCAGCGTGCATAGCTGAAATTGTTGGGCGGCTCGTGTATCACCCAATGAGATCGCGGGACACCTGACTCTATATAGAACCAAGATAACTTCTCTAATCTCCTTGTGGTAAATGCACGGGTGCTCTGGTAGACGGATAAATCCGAGTTCACAGAGTTCATTACCTACTATGTTATTCGATTTGCAGATTCACATATGCCGTAAAGCGCTTTGTTTAATAAGCCAACCAAATCCTCAACCTTGGTTTATTCCAGTGGGCTGTTTTACCAGAATGTGATGTCTGGTGATGAATGTATAGAAATGCTGGCCGCAACGATATCTGCCTGGTATAACAACAAGCTTAACGTGTACAATATGCAAGGAAGATGCGTATCCCGAGTTCGTTAACGACAGGAGAGTAAGACGTGTTATTAGGGTAGAATGGCCTATGACCTATAAGATCGAATCATTGAAGCCCTGTTTCTCTAGGTCGGTTATGGCAATTTTCAAAAGGAATCTGGAGCTGATACCTGAGCCTCACATATCATGTACGTTAAGCCTGTTGTCAACCTATGATACCAGGCAAATCTTGTCAAGACGTCAGACTAATATTTTTAGGGTCTCGGGGGAGTTTTTTCCCGGGCACTACTTGGCTGGTGGCAACAGGAGGCGGTGAGGGCTCCAAGGTGAATAATATTGTGATACCTAATAATAAACAACTTCTTCTTGAATAAACAACAAGACTACTGCAGGTACACAGACAATGGTCACAGAACCATAATTCAACAACAAGATTTATAGTATGCTGGTTCTTTGGGGTTGTTATAAGCTCCGGTCTTTGATTTATTATCCTGCCTACCACCTCGATTGAGGGAATCCTAATCTAGCCAGTCGACCCGGTGACACTTCTACCATGAGCGGGATCCGCGGGATGATGAAGGAGGGCTGGCATCCCAAGGGAAAAGATGGTGGCAGGGAAAGCTGGCGGGGCGATTATAGGGGGGTCAATCAAGTGGTATACTCGGGGAAAGCAATCGGGAGGGATGTACCTTTACTGATGTCTGATTATTTCTAGGCTGGATGGGTTGGTATGCGTAAGGACAACAGCAGCCCCGACAAAACGGACCATGTTTCCCTACCACTATCATCGCTCAAGGATCCAGCGTCTTTCGGGCCTCCGCCGAAACGTAGCCATTCTAGCAACCCAGGTGCTGTTCCCGGCGGGCCTACACCCGATCAAAGAAGGGTTGGGGCTTCCCCCCGCCAGTCCCCTGCTGAGGAACTCCCCGAGGCGGCAGCGGAGGACAAAAGGAACAAACCTGCACCTCCTTCGCTACCATATCGTGCAGGCAAGACAGGCATATCCGTCGGTCAACTTCCTCCGCCCACCAGGCACAGTGACTCTCCAGTTCAGTTGGGCACAAAAGGGAGCAAGCCAACTATTCCACCGCGGCTCCCTCCACGAAATGAGTCCGACTTGTCGCATCCTCTGTCGCCACCGCCAGCGTACTCTGAGTCCGAGTCTCGAGGGCAGTTGAACCAAGGCGCAATATCTCGTCTAGGTCAGGCAGGCATTTCAGTTCCCAGCTTTGGCATTGGTGGGGTAATAGCGGAGAGAAGGGGTAGTAGTAGTAGCCCCGGGGCTGGTCGATCCCCAGTAGAGAGCACGGCGACAAATCCCCATCTCAATGAACTCCAGTCGCGATTCTCCAAGATGACAACGGGTGCGCCCTCGAGCACGCGGAGCCCGTCGAGCCAAGGAACAACGGTGGAGGAGAAACAAGCAGCCTTGCGGACTGCCCAAAACTTTCACAAAGATCCATCATCCGTTTCGGCTGCTGATGCAAAAAGTGCGGTGTCCACAGCCAACAGCTTTCGTGAGCGACACAGTGACCAGATTGAAGCGGGAAAGAAGAAACTAAGTGCCTTCAACCAAAAGTACCAGATCACAAAGAGAATCAACGAATTTATTGATGAGCAGAGTACGCCTGCAGACTCAAACCCGGATCAGGGACAAGGCCGTCCGCCTCTATCACATACCCATTCCTTTCCGAGCCGCACACCTTCGAGTATCGATATAGAAGCACTCAATAAGAGAAAGCCGCCCCCACCTCCTCCGCCCCCTAAACCCCACATCCAGTCCGCCTCGGTTCAAGCTTCAGCAGCGCCCCCCCCACGGCTCCCACTAGAGACCAAACCGCGTTGAAATGGCCAAAGTTCGGAGTTGTCACGATTAGCTGTTTTCTTTTTCTTTTTTTCCCTCCTGTGTTCGATTGATTCATCTAGGGTGCTTAAGAGCGTCTTACCTTTTCTTATCTTGTGTCATAACTAACTCCAATGCATATTTCATATCCCCCCACCTCATACGGCAATCTGACCTAGCTATTGCTCCCTATTTTAGTCCTATCGTCAACCACACATATAGATGATCGGTGATCGGTGAATGTCATGACTTGTTTTTCCCTCTCCTTTTCTTTTCTCTTGGTCCTTAAGAGTTATATCCTGGTCAGGCAGGTCCTAACAATCATGTATGCACGTACATTAGTACATACATAAATACGAGGCCTTGGTAGTCAAGTTAGTAATATGCATGTATGTTTAAATACATCTCATTCTTTTTGTCCCCACAACCGGGTGAATACTGAATATGTAGATATATTGTAATAGCACGATAATAATAATCCACCTCCCAGATAAGAATAATGATACCAATAGGAGTAGCGACTAAATTACACCATCGGATTCAACTCACAAGTCTATTTTTCTTCCTCCCCTTCTCGCAAGAGAACTGCATGGTTTATATCGGTTATCCTCTACAGCTCGACTTCCTTCGACGCCGGAAAGATCGTCACACTTTATGAGACCATCCTCAACGACGGCTCGTTGGATTCGTTGGATATCCGGATTGACTCCCTCAAGAACATCCAGACGACCCTTCTCGGCAAGTTGCTTCTGCGTCCCAGATTTCTTCCCACCGGGCTCCCGCCGGTGCAGATAAGACTGGACGAAGAATTGCATGAAAAGGTACGTTAGAGGCATGAGGTACATCACATTCAACCAGATGGCGAACGCTTGGCCCGCCGTGTCGACGCAATGGACCATCTGGTACTGAATCCCAATCTGTGGTATGGTAGAGTCCAATGTTTGCGAAAGGTTGACAGTTAGTGCCGCGTCTGCTCTCAAGGAAGGGGCACCAACAGGGAGCATATCTTCAGCGATTCGCTGTGATTGCTGAGTTAAATTCACGCTGAGGGGGTCTTCTAGGGATACTGGGATGGTGTAGCGGATGCACAAGTGAATAGCTGCAAGAATAGAACCAATGACGAATTGCATAATTTGCATCGTGGTCAAGGCCCGTTTAGCCGCAATGGGGATACGAACAGAGAGCGCAGTCAAAGCGTAGTATGAATACTAGGTCTGGTGTTAGTCATGATCATTGCTTCGAACCAACTATTCCAGTATGCCGAGATTTCTACGGACCATTAAAGCATGGATGCCCGAATTAACCAAGATAAATAGCCAGATCGGTTGACTCATAAATCGGATCCCAGCCCACATGCACATCATTGCGCCAGTATGATGGTATGTCTGTAGGGTAGAGCTCTTCTTCCCTTTCGCCAAAATGATCACAGTATCAAAGACCTCGTAAAACTTAGACAGGTAGAAAAGCCAGCCAAAGTATGCCAGTCCCTGGTTCCAGAGCCGTCCGGTGTCCTTTAGGTTCAATGATTGGTCACGACCAAGATTGGATCCCGAGTTGGGTATAACCCATTGATCAGTAGTGGCATCATATATGGCTCCGTTCCCTAGTCCGTGGAGACCGGTTATCTTGCACAATGCGTCGACTACTGCTACCATGCCGATTGGGTCGTTTTGGGCTGGCATGGCGCTGCGGAAAGCTAACAACATCCCGAGAAAGGTCCATGCTGAGTAAACTGCCAGCAGGATATTGTGTAGTATAACAAGGGCTTTGAAGATTCGCGTGCGGCTGAAAGCCGATGGTGTATAGCCCCTCCGCTCATTCAACGAATTGAAAATGAATACAGTGACGGCATAGATGCTAGCAACCGTAACAGGGACCCGCACATCCAGCAGCTTGTCGTACCATTCCGGCGAAATCGGAAATGGCTGTGCCCACGACCGCTTACCTACCGGCGCCGGTAGGGAACGGGGATGGGAGCTAGGAGGGAATCTAAAGAGAGGCGCTGGCGGTAGTCCCAACTGGAGGATTGGACTGGTAAAGCTTGCCTGAAGAGAATCCAGCATGTTGAAGCAAAGGAAGGACAGAGATAACAAGAACGGCAAGATAAACAACCGACTGTGGCAGAGAGAAAGAAAGAGTTTGTCTACGCAGTGTGATCAGCCAACGGTAGTCATCAATGGCTAGAATCTGCTCTCAAGAATGAGCGATGAAAGTGTTGAGAGATGCTATGATATTATTAAGAAAATAATGTCAGCACTAAAAGGCTACTATGTGTGCAGCTACAAACAAGCAAGCTTGGATGAAAGAAATGACGTCGGTATACCCGGTTAAAAAAGAGATCATATCAGGGATTTGGCGAAAGGAGGCACGGAATGAGCTTTTAAAAAGGTAGCACAATAATAAGACACACAACGCGAAGGGGAATCCATTATTTCTGAGCTGATTTGGAGGCAAATCAGTCAGGTAGAATATTCTGAGCACCGGGAATTTATCTTTTTTTTTGGTCCCGGGATATATATGAACCGAAGCAGTTGTGAGTATCACAATAGATTGTTGGGGAATGGATGTTGAAGGGGTACAAGCGGCGATTCTCACTGGATAACATGGATTCGGATTCACGGTTTTGATTCAAGGATGGAGGGCCCAAGAAGGTTCGATCTGACGGATTGACGGATTGTTGAGAAGACGATCGACACTGGGATCCCATTCTTTATCCTATGTTTATTCTGATGCTTCTTCGAGTCATTCTATGTATTTTGCAGACTATGTATGGTAACAGGTACTCCCTTGTTCAGTTGTTCCCGGGTAGGGAGTCACATGTCCTCGGAAGACCAGGCAACCAGGCTCCTCTGTTCCTTGCCAAGACTTGGCTCTCATATGATCTCATATAAGACCCCCCTTCAAGCAACCACCCACCACATGCTTTTGTCGCGTCTATATACGTAGATATTCTATGTAACAGCTTCATTCCCGATGACTAAAAAGTTAGTACACTTAGTTAGCTAGGCTGACTATGATAAAAGAGGCTTCTAAGTTCCTTTACTTTCATTTCTCTTTCACATAAATCGACGACGTAGACTCTTCGCTATCCCCACAGGTCAGAATATCACCCGACTTGAAACTGTATAGCAGTGCTAGTAAAAAGTTATATACTATTAATGACACTAGTCCCCTACATTGATTCCTTGTTCTAGCTGCTGTCAAACTCCTAACAGGATTCTTGGAGACCGGGTTGGAAGTAGATGGGTGAATCGAGACATATTATCGAAGGAAAATATCCTCCCACAAATCACGCAGATGGTGCAAGTAATGAGGAGTCTCCCCCCGGATTGCGGCATCCTAAACGTTCCCTATTCAAGCACACTTGTACCGAGAGCCTTGCCATCCTAGTTGGCCGCCATCGTATAGGAATTATCCAGAATTTTGCGAGATAGGATTGATGAGCGGTTAAATATTCAATCAAGATGTGACAAGGAATTGATACTTTAGGTTAATAAAGGATGTAAAGGTCTGATAATATCTTGCGGAAAGTTCAAAGCAATGCCCGCTGGCCAGAGTTTTTTTATACCCCTCAAAGATCCTTAAATAGTATATATGGAAGTGCCCACGAGCTGTCTGATTGTCATCATCAATTCGGGCAGCGTTCGTTGAGCCTCCACGTCTTCACATTCAGGGCGCTAAATGGAACGTGGAGCTATGATTACAAGTATGCAGGTGTACCTAAGTAGCATAATCCTTGATGCTGTTTCAGTAATTTTCGCAATTGCAGGTCGCGTGACTCATATATATAGCCCGCAAATGACCTCCACCCCGAATCCCTCTTATGACACCATAGGTACTATATAAATCCATAGAGCTAGGATAATATACATGACTACTTTCACACATTATTCGAAAGCCGCCCGGGCAGGTACTATGCACATATAATGTACATAAAGCCACGAAAGCGTTATTCTATTCCACACTTTACCGTATACATGTAGTCTCGTTCCTGCTACCCCAGTGATTACTATCAGAATAGGAGATCAAGTCCAATTCCACCGCCAATACCAGGGGAGGGAAGCTGTTGTACATGTTATATGTATATTGGAGTTGCGGACACCCTGATCGCCGCCGTAAATTAGAAGCCCACACCATTTCGATTTCTTGGTTACGGTGCATGAACACGCTAATACACTGCCCGTACATTATTGCAGGCGCAGGATACAAGTATCCAAAGGCAAGTTCATACAAAGAGAGGGAGACTTCCATATCATGTCGGTGAATCGAAATAATAGCGAGATCAATCCAGTGACTCATCAACGAAATTAGCGGAACCATTGTATACATAGAGTCGGGGACTGGTAAAAGTGGAGCAAAAAGAATCAGGTAGGAAGCTGTTGGGTTGGGATGGAGATCTAGCGAGCTAAGGCAAAGTCACCAGCAAATCGTGGCATATCGCGAGGTCAGTGAGGACGATGCAGCTCGCACCGCGGCCTGTAGAATACATGGATGGGGAACAGTTGACAACAATTAAAGCTATTCTATATGTAGGACAATGTGGGACACAAGTGAATTTCTTACAAAATATGACATGATGTCATTATAATTAGGCACTGGCCAACTTCCCCCCGGCAGAAGATGACATTATTGATGGGGAATGAGCCATGGCGGCTTTGAAAACAGAGAGTTGTAATGGGTGGCAGAAACTACTATTATGAGATAGGTACTAGTAGTATTAGAGGCAAACTCGGGGCAGCATTATCAGCTTCTTGTGGACGGGAGGATTACGCTTTGTCAAACCAGCTGGGAACTTCCAAAGTGTCATGATACCTATGATTTTCGAGGTCGTTTGCGGGCTGTCGGGGAAGATTTGTACTGTGGCAGAAAATCTTAACTCCATTCGCGAGCAAGACGAGGGCTGTTTACTGTTACTTGGTCGTGAAGGGTGATATATAGCACACTGTAGAGCCTGAGAGGCCTTCATGGCATGAACTTTATGCGTTATGTTCTAAGGAGATTAATAAGCCTGTGGTTGATCTTGGGTAGATAGAATACTATGTGTCAGTCATTATTCTTCATGATTTGGGTACTTTGAGGGCAAGTAGGCGAGATACCCGAATCCGATTAATAAAGTGCAATGAAGTCATTCAAGGGCCTTTTCCGAGGTTATTGTGAAAATATTTCAAGCTCTGTAAATTAATAGTGATATTGTTCCTAATAGATCGGATTCTAACCGGTGCTTTCTTCAAGAAGGATTTCTAAGTGGCAAATCGAAGCTTGCGAACCCTGGAACATCCAAGATATCTCTGCGGTTATTTTGTTTCCAGTAATAATACTTTACTTGTCTCATCTCCTTTTGTCCTCACGTTCCCAGTCTACTATGGGTTTCGTTAAGAGCTCTCGGTAGCGATAGTGAAGGACCAGATATTCCAGAGGTACCCTTAATGGCAAAGCATGGTGGACCGGAAACGTCAAAAATTACTGCTTGAATGTGGAAGATCATCCCAAGAAAACTCTGGATAGTGATTAATACACCGTCGGCTTAATCACCGTTCTTGATATTGAGCTAGTAGCAGCAAAGGCCATACTTGATGAAGAGCATGAGGAACCGTCGGACTTTGAACAGCAACCATCCGACAACAACGTGTACATTTAGGGTCGCATTGGAAAACACAATGTCATCCTTGCTGCATTCGAATCGGGCTCATCCAGCATCGTGCATGAAGCAACGGCCGCAAAATCGATGGTCATGTCCATTTCTTTGCTCCGCATTGGTCTTTTCATCAGCGTTGGCGGCGACGTTCTCAACCTTAGCAAGGACCGAGACATCCGAGGGGAATTGGTACTCTCGTGAAAGCTGTGAATACTTAGGTAATACTATGGATGACCTGCCGTGCAGCATCGCTAGATATATGAAGGATTCAACAATTCTAGCAAGCTATGAGAGTTGCATGAAGCTAATGGGACTTTATTGGCAAGTGATTATGGAGCGGAAAGAGTTTTAGCATCACATATAACTATAGCAAACTACAGGTGTAATCAATCAGGTCATGTGCCAAGGCTCTATACCTAATACATTGTTGGAACTAACACCAACTTAGTTAATGAATATGGGAGCTAAGCTTAAATAGGTTAGATACTTAGTGGGCCACATTTTATACTTCCGAGTGAGTTGCAAAACCACCAGCCATTCTACTCAAAGCAGTAACGAGTGCGCCGGTCTCATGAATGAATTTCCACACCTCGTTATTAGGGGTAGCGATTACGCTGACTCCCATGAGAACCGTAGATGATAAAGTACTCTACAATGATTGCAGTTGCCTATGCAAAGGAATCACTTAGTGTGGTTCCCGCCAAGCAAGTAGAACGGACCAAGAAAGCCATTGAAGCCATTAGAAGCTTACGTTCGTTTATTGCCTCACCAGTCTTAGTCCTTTATACCCAAATGGAAGGATTCTAAAGCCTCTGACTTTTGTACTAGGAATACAAGCAGATAGACGACCCCTAAGAAACGAGAATTACAGAAAAATCGGAGTGGCTTAACCCTTTAAATCCCTTAGCTAATTACAGTAAAGCTCTAAGATAACGCCACAAGGACTCAGGTCTCGCGGTAAGGCCATTTCCGAATGAAAAACGCCACCGAATTCGTTTCTGTGGCTCCATGGCATCTGGTTATGGCAACACGACCCTCAGCTCCACTATCATGAAAACCTTAGCAAAGGTACCTCCCACATACTTCAAGTGAGGCCAGCAAGCAATCACTCGAGGACATGATCCGCTCGCTTATTAGCCTAGCTCTATTATAAGCGGGAAGATGCCCGGAAACTGCTAGGTTTGCTTTCCCCCCTGCGAAAATGGATACTGACAGCCAACTATCGGACCATTATGCACGGCTTTCTTGCGTATGATACAGCAGGTTGATGAGGTGTGGATGGTTTAAGATGCTCTTGACCTCTTGACGAACGCTGGACAAGGGTTCCCGGACCGAAGCACTATCGTCGTGGATAAAGACCTTTTGTCGGAGTCTAGGCATATTAAAATAACATCAAGGCCTGGACTACCAGTAGCATCCAAACATTACAGCACTTACCGCACCATTCTCACATTTATTCTTCCATCTCCCGCACTATTTTCTATTTTATTCTTACGAGTCTCTGATTCGTTGATTTAAGTGGCTATTGCCTAGAATCTCTTTGTTTACAGTAATTATTATCGGTTCAAATAATTACTGTCTGAGATCTCTGTGTTTGCATTGATTATTCTGTCGGAGTTTTATCTCCATCACTGATGATTATTATTTCCGTTATGCTTGATTGCACCATGAAAATCATGTATTTAAGGTGAGAGATATCTCTCGCTAGAGTTAGAAATCCAGACTTCATCAACATAATATCAGGTACCCTACCTTCCACTACGATACCTCTTAAGCTCTAGGCTTATTAATGTCCACCTCGCTAAAGCTACCAGGAAAAAGATATTGAATCAGCATTGAGGGAGTAGGCCCCCACCGAAGCTATCTTTCCCATCCCACAAGACATTACAGATGATATCTGTGGTAGCCAAGAGGCTGATCGAAGTAATAGAAATATATAGATGATATCCATGGGTACGTTTGCACAAGGATTCAAGGGGATAACGACCCCGAAAAGTGGCGGTCGCAACTAGATATCCAGGAGATGATTGAGACCAAACTCATGGTAAAATCCGATGAAATATAAGATATAAGATGATCATTTTCTCCTATTTGCTGATTAAAAAGAGCTGAGATGTCGTAGGTTTCGATAGGTTGCATGCCAAGTCGACGCTCTGAAGATTGCCTTAAGAAGTGGGCTCTCAAAAAGCACTTACTTACCGGACACATTGAAGGATACTTAGGCCCGAATCCTAGCCAGCATGCCTCCCGGATACAACCAACATGCTTTCAGGATCTTACAATTCTTGGTTTTCTCCAAGCGGCCTCTGCGAATCAAAGAGGCTGTTGAAATAAAGATGATCCTCCGTTTGATCCAGGGAACAGGATACCAGAGTAAAAGGAGATCTCACGGCACCGCTCCAGTTTGATGGGGGTTGTGACCCGAAATGTCAGTAAGAAGGGCCAAGACATAACGAATCTTCAGCTGGCGCATTATTCAGTGAAGAAGTATTTGACTTTGGACCGGCTGTAAGGTCTCGTTAGACGAGCACCTACACACCATTTTAGTAAGCTAGTCTTAGCACATGTGACGCACAAACATGGAGTGTTCCCCTTTCCCTCTCTCAGCGACTATTTACTTGTTAACCGGATTTATCCCAATATGTTGATGTTACATTTTCTTTCTCTGAAGCCCAGTACATCTTCACGCTGAACCACCATTTCATAAATGAAACACAGCTTTCTCCCATTCCGTAGCTGGTGCTCTTACTTTTTGTTACTGAGAGAGGAAAATCCATCTTAGCTACATGTTCTAACTAACGTTTTGTGCGTTACATGTACCAAGACTGGCTTCCTAACTAATGATGTGTAAGTGCTTGTCTGATGAGACCTTACAGCCGGTCCGAAGTCAAATACTCCTTCACTGAATAATGCGCCAGCTGAAGCCTACGAAATGGGGAACATCTGCATTCTAATGAAATGATGATTCAGCGTGACAATGTATTAGGCTCTAGAAGACAGAAAATGTAATGTCAATGTATTGGGTTAAATTCAGTTAACAAGTAAATCGTCGAGGAGAGAGGAAAAGGGGAACATTGCATCTCAGCCACATGTTCTGGCCAATACAGTTTTCTCCAATTTGGTAGCTGGTGTTCTTACCTTGGCTCGAGAGAGATTCTGCACAATTCCTTAAGGGGAGTGTTGCCAATGCATCTACCACGAAAGTTTGTCTGGCATACCTGTTGAGCAGTGTCCAATCGGGGAAATCAAGGAAATCAGTGCAGAATTTCAACTAGCGCTGTACTCTGCACGATATTGGATGGTCCATGCAAGGCCTGCTAGGGCTACGAAGGACCTCCAGAGATCATCTTAAACTTCTTTCTCCAGCAAATACAAGCGTTCGCAGTCTAGGGTAAACTTTTTGACCCCTACTGACCCCGGAACGAAGAGATGCAGCGATATAAAAAGATGGCGGCTCTGCTATACTATGCACCCCTAACAGATCTCCAATGTTCGGTAGAACTGCTGTTAAATGAAGGAGCCAGTATCAAATGTACAGTGGCGATGATGGCAACGCTCTTCAGGCCGCTTCCAAGCCTCACGGAGGTTATGTGGCTGCTGCTAGAGAAAGGAGCCAATGTCAAGGCACAGGGTAGCCATTATGCTGCTCGACCAGCGTTTACTTCTGAACGAGTCGAGTTTCATCACCTAGAATTGGCATCACGAGACTTTCTTTTCTCAACTTCCCCTACCATGATCCTTTCTACTATCGCAGGCCTCAGAGAGTTAACTAAGTTAGCTATCATTTCTCCATCAACATTCATCCATTTCTAATCTATCTCGTTTCTATGCCTTCAGTTGACCGTATTTGCAGCCAGCAGCAAGAATTAAGTTAGTACATGTACAAAGAGTCTATCAGCCCCGCTTTTCTTTGGCCTATTCAAGTTACTCAGCTGCATCATAATATGCCACCTCCCTGATAGCTTCCCCAGAAAAGGGCAATGCCCAGGGCCACTAAGAGTCCGATGCTGTCATCACCCTTACCGAGACGGAAAATCTTCACACCCAAGCAAGATTCATTGCCATTGAAGCTGAAAATGTCTAAGGTTTTATGGAAGAGGCGACTATGCGCATGTCAAAGGTAATAATTTGGAAGAACAATTCCCAAAGATTCCCGAATATAGCGACGTTCCTGATCCAATTACCTCAAGGGGAAGACGGGGGCCCGGTGATTGCTCATTCTTTCGGAGAAGACAGAAGAGCAGGCTCTCGCGCGAGGTGACTAGGCCCGGCCAGCTTAGACCTTGATTGCTTTGTCCTTGGTTGGATCGGCCAGGAGAGACGCCTAATCGACGACCCATCGTTCAAGCCGGAAGATGAACTAGCATTAGTCCCCCTTGGAACCAGCCCGGGAGACTTTCTTGTTTCACGATATATTGAAGAGGGCAAGATACCATATACGGTAGAACAACCATTAAACTAGACCACTGGACCACAAAAGAGAAACCTAGGCTTCTCAGTGAAGTACTAGTGGCCCATGTGATAGCATGATGCGCGCAGGCTGACAGCAATAGGCAATGGGATTCGTGTATGAGGAACCCACTATACCTCAGAGGTGGACTGTTCTCACTGTGCCAAGCCTTGTCCAACAGACCCTTTCTTCTCACAATGTCATGGAACCTTCATCCTTGGGCAAGGAGGCAATGCCTGCCTCAGTCTTGTTTAAAGCAAGCATTTAAAGAACCATGAAGAATTCTTCAGTGCAACAAAGAATCTCTTTCCTAATGATCTTTCGTCAAGAAAAGGTGTCTACTTTCGAGGCTTGTCCCTTTTTGCCCTTGAACTTTTTATGGCCTTTTTCATTCCGACAATCAATCGAACTATAGAACCAATGAGTTTGGACCCGGGGTATACACGACTAATGACTTCATTTACCCCAAGCAATATCCTGGAATCAATGGAGTGATCATGGTTTTCAGAGACACAGATCTTCGGGACTTGACTACTTGGAAACCCAACCGGAAAGAATGGCGGTATCTCATCGCCCACTATGCATTGCGTAACCAAGGCAATAACACCGTTCCGAAGAAGAATAAGGAGGTAGATGTGACTGAGGGACCAGTGTCAGCGACAAAGACTTCTGACCCCAATGTGAGAGCTACCGCGCATGCGAGCGTTCAGCCAATTCTCTAGCCAGGATCATTTATATTCAAAACTGATCACGGATTAAAATTCTTTGCTCGAAAAGCGTGAAGGAAGGATTTGGCGTGGTTCTGCGGCGTTGCTCTCGACTTCATTCCATATACTTTATTTAATCCATAAGTAGCTCTTTGTGTGGTAGACTAGGCAGGCCCGCAGGCCTCAAGTAAGATCTCTTAGTTCAATACTAGCTAACTTGCGTTAAATCAGCCAACTGTAAATATCTAAGCTCTGGGAGATCAAAAATATATTCTGGTCAATAATTCTATATTATACCAAAGAAGTAGGAGAGGAGATATCATTCCAAGTCTTTACCTACCCCCAACGGGCATAACCTCGGTCTATATTAGTATAAAAGCTTATTATGTATGGTCTATTGGTATAACTAGCCCCGAAGCCCATTGGTCAAAGATCAGGGAAACTAATAATCTTCCTGTGTGCGCCTCCAGCCAAGGTTTGGGATGATTCTGAGCACATGGATGTGGTTGTCGTAGCCCAAATTTGATACATCCGCACGGCCGATGCTTGCTTGACAGTAATTATACCGGTAATTCCAATTCTTTGTCAGACCTTATGGGGCGACACATATCAGCCAGCTCAACTTCCGGAGCCAATTCTTCGATCGGCAAGTGTATGGGCGGATCGGAATCGGCTTTCCCCCAAGTTGTTGCTTCCGAAGATATTCGAATCAGAGTCTTCATCGAACCGCTTCCCCAGGATATTTGTACTTCTGGCCTCCAGGGAGCAATAGCTTCGACGTTACTATTGGTCTTTCAAAGCGTTGAAACGGGGAGCAGAGCCGTAGAAGAGCATTCCACAAAGGAAGTCCCCGGCAGCGTGCATGCATGAATTGGGCCAAGGCTTGAATCGAAAAGAATTGCACACGCCGGCGCGTTTTACAGCGACCCCCGATAGTGCTTGGGTCTGAGGACTGTCTGCCCGAGGCAGGTAACCTTTTTATCTACATTTGAGCCCACATACATAGATATGATAGTTGCAGGTGTTTCCCCAGTGAGGCACTTCTCCATGTATGTACTGTACATACACATTAACATTAATTCAGGTGGCTGTATGTTTATTGCCTCCCTTAACGACCCAGCCCATGAGTATGGTAGCAACTGAAGAGACTACATGATATGGAGAATGAATGAAAGTTTTCTAAGGCGCATCGGGAATATAAAGAGTGAAGACCAGCAGTATAGTACCGGCAATTGAAGGATCAAACTCATAAGTTAATCGTGAAGTCTCTAACTTATCACATATTTCTCAAAGCTATTGATTTTGTTTCAGGATGATCTCACTATCGCTTCCCTGCTATTCAGCCTCTGCCATCAGCGCCATTGCCTTCCGCTTTCCCACCAGTGCCATTTATTCCATTTCCCGTGTTTTATTAATGATAGTAACTGTATCCGAACACGATTCATAATTCCAAAGCCTATCAAAAAGGCTCGTAACTGATCATCATCCCCCTGCTGTCGCATTGTTCGAATTAGAACCGCTATAACTATGAATGGCTCATAGGCTTTCGCCCTTGAACTCTTCGCCAGTAATCATTCCTTATCCGCTGTTTTAAACGGGGCTTCTTGCATCATGGGGCGGGGGGGAAGGGGAGCTAACGGAAATGGCCGCAGAGAAGAACGTTCACCCTGCCGAGCTGGGGAAATTTTTGCAAGTCACTGACCGACATGGTGGAGGGTCGCAAGCAGAATCAAGAAATTTGCATTTCCTCCTGTATACTATCAACAACAGTAGGTGCTAGAGGTGCAAAATCTCTCTTCATTATCAGACTCGAAAGACTGTGAACCGTCTTGCCTTGTATAGTAGCGGTCTCGGATGAAGCCGCCTGGAAGACCGGATTATCTTTAATCACTGCTCGGATCGTTCTCGCTGGTGAGTGGAAAGGCAACCAGATACGACTTGTCTGCGCTCGTAGGTTCATTAACGTTGATTCGCAGCAATGTCAAATCCGATCCTTTGTCATACTGCCGCACAACGCTATCGTATACGTTCTCCGCTCAAGCGAAGGCTGTCTGCGGTATTCGCTACCGAGGAGTTTTGCGGGCTCGAAAAGGTAGTCCTCTTATCTCCCAATGGTCGTTGGAAATATCGATGTTAAAGGTGATCCCCGTCTGTAGATTTTTGGGTCCCTGCTATCATAAAACTATCATAGCCATTCCAAAGAAATGACTGCTACCCGCCGCTACCTCTACTCATTTTTTTTTTCTTTTTTTGACTCAAAGGGCATCGTCAACATAAACGGAATAGCTGGTGTAGTCTGAAAGGAATTCAAAGAGCCCCACGAGAGTGAGGACTCTGGCCTGTAGTAGGCTTAAATTTAAAGTCTGCTAAACCTAAATGCAACACTTGCAGGAGGTCGCAAGCTGCAAGCTTTCTAATGGGGTGAGATGTGGCTCCTGTAAAAATCGATCCTCCGATCATTGTTCCGTGAGATCGCGACCGATAATACATTCATTGGACCACCGGCACCTTAATAAATTCATCGAACCCAAAAAACCCACCTTTCCAGGCCAGTGATAACTCGATGATATCGTAACTACTCCGCACAGAAAAAGTTAATCGAACCAGCTCTTTCAGCTAGCAACGAAACGTTCATAGTCCCTTGATTTCCCCACCACTCAACGCCATCAACGGCCCTACGTTCTTCTCTTGTCGCTATCGTATGACCGTGTCTTCCCTTAGTGATCTGCAGTCCGCGGCCGTGGAGATGGATGCTTCCTATGCCATTTCGCACTGTGGCATTGACGCGACCGGTCCAGGATCTCGGATAGTCGATCCTCATGCTTCCGGTATTGACGGTGTGGGATGCGATAGCGAAGGGGTGTGTATAGTTGTTATTGCTGCTATCATTTCCTAGCGGTCTCGCAGCATTGGGGTGGGTGAAGAAAGAGCCATGACTGGCGGTCGTAGTTGTAATGGCCAATGGCTCTGTCAATCGAATGTGCTGGCTTCCATTTTCCGTGTGTGTAACTATGGAGGCGCGGTCATTTATCGATAACGAAGTGGAAACTGAATCCGAATTGTTGAAAATGATCGGAGTAAGTTTCACAGAAATTGACCCGACACCTGCTTGGAGATGAGCTCGGGTCGTGAAGATTAAGTGGCCGGATGTCGAGCCCATTTTGTTTCTGATATCAATCTCATATAGGCGAGGTGGCAGTCGAGATGCGAATGCATTCTCATCGGTGATTTCGTAGTACCTAGTCTCAGTCCTAGTACATTTTTTAAAGCGATGCTTCTCTTTGTCCTTTCTACCCCTGCCGTTCTTGTCCTTTTGCTGACCATAAAGATCACCCTCGCAAATCTTGTCTGCAGCATATGTCTTTTCCGTATATGACGACGGCGATGATGCCACATGCGGCACGGAGAAAGAGATAGAAATGCTTCCCGTAGTGGTCTCGAGAACCACCCGGGCCGGTTTATCAGGATTTTCAGGGTCGGCCGGTTGTGGAACGATATTCACAGCAATAGACCCAGTAGTTGTGGATAGGGACAGAAGGTCATATAGTGGATACCGGCCCCTGATGGAACCGATGCCTTTATCGATAACTATCTCTCGGTGAGAGGACGAAGGGGGAGCGATGTTGTTCGAGGAAGCCTGATCATTCTTAAAGTTAGGCGGTGACTGGTACGCGACAGAAGCATTATTTCCCCGAGTAGAAACTGGGTTAGGCGAAAGGATGATTGAAGGCAGAGCGTGAACGTGGTGGAAACCCGAGAAATAGGGAGGGAGGTATGCTAGCACATACCCGTCGGCAACGAATCTTAATGTGGAAAAATAATGTAAGGACAAAAAGCAAGACTGCAACCTTTCCAAAAATCCATGCGCGTTTCCTTTTTGACCAGTATTCTCCTCTTCTTTCTTTGAGTCTTTTTCTGCATTTGCAGCACCGACGTACCTTCACATTACGGAGTTCGTCGCCATCACATTCCTGTCCGGGGATCTCGGACTTGGGTTCCTTCTCACTAGAAGGCGACTCCGCGATGTCGACATTATGAGGAGGAGATTCATATCGAGGCGGTGGAGTCCCGTGCAGAAGAAGCGGGTTCGACTCATCTATCAACCCGATGCTAATTGTAGCACTGCCCTCTCTACCCTCTCTACCCTCATCCTCGGAAGATGAAGGGGTGTAGATGACGACTGAGTCTGTCTCAGAGCCAACATTCTCTTCGTCCCCGCCGTTGTCAATCAGCGAGTCTTCCTTATGGGAAGTTGGACGATGATCTGAAGTAGCTGACATCGCTGATTCAGTCGAAGGTTAAATAGTAATTATTCTACTCGACGTCCCGCCGTTAGCCTCATCCTGTATTAGACGTCAACGATGGGATGCTCATGATTCAGTCTGATAATGATCACTAAGATGTATGTATGTCTCTGCTATGGTAACACCGGCATAGGAGGAAAAGCACTTGCCAATCCTAGATCATACACTCTTCTGGAGAATAGCCAAGAGAGAATATTTATTCAGCAGACTCAACATGAAGCAAATAGAATCTCTTTCGAAGGTTTGAACCAAGAGAAATCACCTTCACCTGAGGTGACAGAAGGGCAGGATCAACATCCCAGCAGCCACGATCATCCATCATCCCATGACATGATCGAAGGGGAAGCCATCAATCATATCAAGTATGAGTAATATAGTTAATAGTTACATTAGGTTACATTAGGTTAGGTTAGGTTAGGTTAGGTTAGGTCATGCTCAGCTCGTCGTTCTTATATAATCAAAGAGTAGAGACTGTATTCACCTTCTCCCAAACTTCAGGTTCTGCTGTAACGAGGCCTGGGGGGTCGGTTCAATATGAAGCTCAGCGCCGCCGATGTCTGCAAGTGTTACTACAAAACAAGGGATAAAGATGTGGATTGCGCACGCTCCTGTCCATGGTGAGGCTAAACGTATTCGTGGTCACTAGCATGTATTATGTAGTATACAGACCGCACGGCTTGTTTCATGAATTAACTTAATACTACAAAGTTATGACACTCTTCCACTACTCCTCCTTCTCCAGCTTGACCTCTTATTTACTGCAAACCTAATCAGTTATCTGATAAACCGGGAAATCCGGAGGCAATTTGTCCGGGATTTTAAAGTCAAGCGTTTAAATATTGACCAAAAGCTTCAGTATTTAAAACAACACAGCCCGCTTATCGCGAACATTTGTATTGATTTAATGCTGCTAGTCAGCTTCCGGATGATGGCGATCCCAACCTCAACCAGTCTGTGTGGTCAACTGTATGTCACTGTCTCACGGGTTAAGCGCCTGGAAGCCCAGTTTGATTTCGAGCGCTTTGCCCTAGAAGCATCGCCATTCAAGGCTATGAGAGCTGCAAATATGAATGAAGGGGGGCTGAAGAGTGAAATGGTTATGTTATGTAGCACAAGTTCTGCTTAATAATCATTACTTCAATGTGTAGTCAGCACCGGGGTACTCTCAGGCTTTTTAAATTTGCTACGCTGTCCGAAGTTATTACATTCTTATCAATAATGTTTTATTAGTGAAGCAATAATAACTCGCTGACTCTATTAGATGCAGGTTTGGATACAGTAAAAAGAAATATTGCCAATTTCTCCTCGACCGCCACTGCGTTTGTTGGCTTCAAGGCCGTATAGGCAGCAGCCAATTCCGGAGGGCCACGTAAGCGCTATATCTCATACGCAAGACCTGGTGGATTCGCTCGTCGTTTCTCGACTCAAACACCCGGATTAGGGGTTGTTGGTTGGGTCGGCGTGGCAACGCACAAGAGAAGAGCACAAGGGTTTCTGACTTCAAGCAATAATATAAAAAACCACGTTGAATATAACTACTTTCGTTTTCACACGCTAATTGCAGTTGTTTTTCTCTTGTCGCGCCGATCCAACCAACAACTCTAGACGGACGTAAGACTACGTCCGCTTTAATTTTATCGCTCTACTCTTAGGATACCAGTGCGTATTGTCTCCTTTGAATAGAGACGATATAAAGGGTTCCGAGATAAAGGTACCGAATCAAGGGTTTCCTACCCTTTGTTCCGGCATTGCTTGGGCCATTATTTAAATAACAGCAATAGCTACCGCACGGGCCCGAAATAGTTAAAGAAGTGCAAACAAAATGGTCTATCGAATAGAGTTTAGGTAATAAAGGCCAGACTCAGGGCCCTATAGTTAAATTCAAGTGTTTGTCCATTGCTTGTCTTATCTCGGATCCCAGACCACACTGTACAGATGGGACTAGTCCCGGCTACTGCGGTCCGGCACCACACTAATGTTCAAAAAGGAATAGTAACAAAGAATTCAGGATTAAAAGAGTATAGTGCGTCTTCGATGAAACTATCCGATTGTGCGCTAAGCATCGCGCTAGCCGCTGAATATTTAAGTTTCAGCCTGTAGTAACCTTCAATCTTCATGAAGGGTTATAAAGGGCTAGTTCACATGGGGAACTTTAACCGGCCGTTACATGTAGAACATCTTATAGATGGATATAGACAGATGTTAAAATAATGTATAGGGATATACCTACCTAAATGTGCTCCTATGCTGTTATATACATTAATAATTAATCAATATGAGATGCACGAAATAGAAATAATCGTTAACGATACCTACTCATAAAGACTTCTTTTTGGGCTTTCATTGTATATGCCATCGCAATTGTCAAATGACTGGGATTTGATGTATGCGTTGCTTTGAAGTGGTACCTGATTCAATATTTAAGGCCAAGCAATAGGTACATACTATGATACATGTACATGGAGTGGGTACCTAGGTAGGCATCCATGGATATTATTATCATTTAATAAATGTACCTTTTTTCCCCGAACCTCATATATACAAACTCTACCTACCAGTGATAGCATACCTAATTAATTAATTAGATATACCCAATAGGTATTGCCCTTTCCGAAAGATTTGACCTCACCTTGCCCATAATGCTAATAAAGACACGCAATTTGCCGAGCGGGATGGCTTTATCTGGTGATATATGTAGTAGCTACTTTGTTGATCAGGTTAAAACAGAGGCTTTTATCAATTTAGGGGCTCAAACGAAGTTTTGATAAGTTCTATCCAATTATCCAATACTTGAAACCCCAGTATGATAGATAGCATGAACCTATCCGCTTACAGAATGCAGTGGAAAAATCCGGTGAATGGCTTTTTATGGCCGGCTTCTGCCTCTCCAAAAGTCATTCTTCGGATCAACATTATACTGCCGGGAGTAGGAGTAGAAAAAAGGGAAAATATCTGATCACTCCCCGTAAACAAGATTTTTCTTGTTGCATTCTAAAAGAGCCTCCTCATCCATTAGAAATCACTCTAAGGAAATCCGATTGCCATGTAATTGTCTTTTATTTTATTTAATTGATTTATGTACATACCGGTTGTTTTATGTTCTTACAGGTGCATGCAAACTCACTGTGCGGATGCATCCAAACTACATACGTTCCTTGCTCCCCTTTCTGTGGCTATTAGACTCTAGAAAAACTCTTGATATCTTCTAACTATCCTCCAACTGTGAGAATGCAGCAAGAATCCCCAGGGGTGACGACGGGCCAAGTTCGGCAGATACATTAAGCTATGGAAGAGTATATGGGATGAAGGTGTGTTCAGGATCATAATAGTTTGGCTCTGCAGCGTTTAACTGGCTTCCCATTCTGCACAGCTCCCAACATCAGCACTTCCATATCATAGAAAACTTCTCAGTCAGCAAGTGAAGCAGCAAGCTCCCTGCAGGTATAGTACCTGGCTCCATCGCCTTCGCACTAAACATGGCATCCAAGGCTCAACCCGGGGAAGGAAACAATGATACGTTCCGTCTAGAAGATTATGGGGATTTAATCGATATGGATGTGGTACGGGCTACTTGGGCTGATCCTGAGAAGGGCTTTCAAGTTAGGAAAAATCATACCCCTGAAAATTATCAGGGTAGCCAATATGACATCACAACTTTAAAACCGGAGAATGAGACCCACGATCCAAGGGAGTATGGGAATTTGCCTCATGATACGAAGGACTACGACGATGACGATTCGAGGATCGCTGTAGACTACGCCGGCATTCTCGCAGAATCATATTTAGGTATGAAGGAAGAATCTGACTCCGTTGACGACAGGCAAGATAGCACTCAAGACAGCCATGGGGGTCATCAGAGCACTAATTCGACAAATGCTGAAGACAAGTCAACATCGGCGAAAACACCTGTTCGGGATAATGCGAACGCTGGCCAGGGTACTCCTCTTCGGAGGAGCACCAGAACTCGAAGGGAACCCTACTGGGCTCATAACTATCTAACTGGCCGTGACTACTATTTGGCTGGTGACTATTTGGGCCCCCCAAACCGCCGCCGACCTCGTACGAAATCGCCATGAAGTTGCCTACATGGCATACTATACATCCATACTGTCGACTTGAACTCTTCCCTTTATGATTTCTGGCTTGGGATGTACAAAAATAGATTCCTGGATGATGGAGGACGGATGGGTGAATTCCCGGAACACATCTTCGGCTTATCTCGACTTCTTCCTATTAATTCTCTTGCGTCTTGTTTTGGTGTTTGTATCTGGAATAAGAGTTTTCTCGTCTGCCTTATACGACAACTCAGCTTTGAATGTATGATTAGTATGTTAAAATTATGCATTAGCTTCGTCAGATGATCTCTCCTCGTAAGCGTTAGTTAGTCTCTTTGGTTAGTCTTAAGAATCATATCCGTCCGCTACCAAGGCATCGATTCTGGGCCGTCTTCTACACTTGTTTGTTAGGTATGGCTTTGTTTTTGCTCTTCACGAGCTCTTGGATACTTTAGGTTAATGAGATAGGAGCCTAAAGTAGGTGACGAAGATGTGAATATTGTATAACCCGGTGAAGGACGTAATAATAGTATGGGGAGGGGAGTAGTATACTACAAGTACTATCGCATGGGTATGAGTTCTTTCTTGTGGCTTACCTCATCATAAATCTCATCATGCATACTATACCATTATATGAAATCGGTGATTCATTCATATGGCCCATTATGGACTCATAAGACTTATATACCTGAAATGTGGTTTCCCTTGCCCGCACTGATGGGTACGGAATACGCTTTGGTGTATTTCTGCTGGTGTGGATCAAAAGCCTAAATCGCTACCACCTTCGTTGAAATCAGCAGTTACGCTCATCGCATCCTCATCCCCTTCAAAACCCTTGAAGACCATGAACTGCTCATTTTTTGCATCAGTTTCTTCCGGAACGACGTTTCCATCCTGTACTTCACAATCTTTGAGCACTGAACCCTGGCCAATCATACTTCTCCTACCGAGTATACACCCTGTCAACTGGCATCGTTCACCTATCACAACTCCGTCCATGAGGAGACACCGTGTTAGGCGCGCACCGCCACCAATATGGCAGTTGGCACCAACGACCGACTCTTTTATAGCGCATTTCTCCTCGACTGTGACGTTCTCAGCGAGGAGACAGTCAACTTTGGTTACCGTGCATCGCTGTGCGACACCAGCCGCATACGCAATCTTTTGAGTATGTGCGAGTGGTGAAGCAGCTGAGCGGCCAACCTCTTCAACCGACTCAAGCTTAGCGAGTTGGAGAGAGACGGATAGAAGGAGAGCAGAGCTATCAACTCGCCTGATCAACGGCGCTGATGGTCGTGAGGAGTGTATGTAAGCAAAGACTGGCGGGATGCTAAGCTTTGTCTTCTGAGAGCTAGGTAACTCCGATTCCAAATTGTTGACTCTAGATGCGAATTGCAAGCCAGTACGGCGAGGAAAAAGTGAAGCATCAGCGGAATTCGCGACACTAGCCTTAGTCGTACTCATGGCATGAAGATCGACCTCATTTTCGGGTGTTTCACCATCATGGCTGCCGTTCTCGCCTATTTGGTCGTCGTTCGGTCCAAAGATGCCCCTTAGCCCTAACTTGTCTCCAAGTCCTGTCTGCCACTCAGCTTTGGCCCACCAACCAATCAAATCCTCACTTATGCTTTGGAATTTTTCGTTCACTCTTGCCATGTCCTTCACCCAATAAGGGAAGAAGTAAATGTGTGAGTCTCTATAGGTACTCAACATCTTCACTCGTGGGTGCTTCTTGATTAGTGAGTGTCGAACTAATAGCCCTTTGCTTTCCTCCATATTTTCCTTTAAAGTAGCCATCGGCATTGTGTAGGCCAATTTTGCAAGCCCAAATCTTATGGAGCTTGGCTCATTAGCCGGGGGATATACAGCCAGAGCCTCATCATGATCCAGTGGTACTGTTGCAACAAAATCCGCTACTTCGCCCTTCACGCTCTCTTCTCTTCCCTGAGTCGGATACCAGACTCCCAAACCGCCACGCCGGCCGCCTGTCTCTTCCCCAACCCTTACTATATGAAGTCCTGGAGCTTTTCGAGTCCGACATTCCATAGAACCTCCGAGTGAAGCCTGTGTCACCATCCAGGCCTCTAGCAGCGATTCACCTGGGACATCACATATGAGGTCGCAAGGGAGCAATAGAAAGTCTGTCTTGATGCATGACTGAACCTCAGGTAAACGGAGCAGCTCAGCAGTTCCTGTTGTGAGAGTTAGGCTTGCTGGCGCAATAATTGATGGTGATGGCGATGGGAGTGATGTAAGGTGGGGGTTCTGAGAGAGCGCAGCTTCCAAAGGAACCTGGCTCGCCGGCGGAGTGACTAAAGCAATATCTAGATGTTGTCATTATGTAGTGCTTAACGAAAATGAGTAGATAAACCAGGAGAGAAAATAGGTAAAGTAGTATCAGCCACCATTAAAGCTCCCAGAACGATGCATCCACACAAACATATTTATATCCATGTATCACAAGAAGAGAACAAAACTAATGCCTCTTTCGCTCCAAGAAATTATAAACAAAACACGCTTACTCGCGATGCCCATCCGGTAGCACCAATCGAGCGGGTACCATACCATTGGGCGATTTGCAATGGGTACTAGGGCCTTGGGGAAGTCCTCCGGATTTGATGTGAATGTGTTAAGAGAAACACCAGGCCCGCAGAGGATGAGAGCCTGAAAGCCCGCCGAGGACACAGGTATTGGATGTGGCATTTCAGGATAGAATCTATTAGGTGCTTTAGTTAAAAAAATAGCAGCTTCCTGAAAAAAACCTCAATAAGGTAGAATAGCTTCAGAAAGAAGGGTTTCGTGTTCTTGAATGCAATAGTACGATTTGGGACGACAACGGATATGATCATGATAACTGTCGACTTGCAAAGCTACTTAAAGTTCTAAAATGGTTGAAATTCCCCTTTCAAGTTAACTGGCAGTAAAAGCCAGCTAAACCGAATATGTGGAAGCATCAATAGTTTGAACAATATAGAAGGCGGTGAGTCACTTGGCCACGTGCTGATAACAGTGCCCTATAATTAGTTTAATTATGAGTTTAGATAGCTATCATACCTACTAGTATGTATACAACCAGCCACATGTTACTGACCCACGCCAGTCTCCGTGCTTCACGCAACCTTCCTTTTCACTTGGCGCTGTTCAACTTCTTCATGCGATGAAATGCTTTTCGCTCCTCCTTCCACGACCGCCATCGTGAGTGACAGTTAAACGATTTCCTGCGCTTGCCATGTCCTACTCGCTCTCTCAGGATACCCGGCGTCGGCGGGGTGTTGGAACTGGCTTTAGCGTGACAGGGAGGCGTACATTCCTTGGTTATTGGGTACCGCTAGCTGTCACTGTCGGTATTGCAGCTATTGGCATCGCGGCATGGATATGGAGCGAGCGAAGTGAGGAGGAGGGTGGTGATGACGGCGGGAGCGAGTTTCCTCCCCCTCCTCCTGGCGACCCCAGCACAGAATACACCAGAACGACGACAACAGAAACTCGTGAAGAAGCGCACCAGGATGATGGAAGCGTGATAGCACGTATGCAAGGTGCGCTGCGCCGCACTCCAAGCCCTCAACAGATCTTCGATGGCGCTAGTCGCAGGGTTGCCGCTGGTATGGCAGCCGCTGGGGCTATGGTTGGAGGTGCTCTTAGTTCTATCCGGGAAGAAGGGCGGGGAGACTTCGAAGATCATTCGCGATGGTCTGAGGAAGTAGACTCGAGATCTAGAAATACCACTCAAACAACAACCGCCAATACTACCAACGAAGCGACCGCGACACAAGGAACAACTAGCATACAGCCTTCCTTTGTGCCGCAAAGGAAGTTAGTCGCAATCGTTGTATCTTCTGAGATCTCAGGCGAGGAACCTGAGGATACGTCATCTGAGCCTGCTGTATGATACCGTATCAAATCACCATCAACTTCAGCTGACTTAACCTTCACAGTCTGTACTTTCCCATCTAATGGGCAGTGTCGATTCAGGCGGCGTCAAGGTGTTTGTCCTCATCTATGCTCCAGATTTAAAACGACCGTTGGGCTTACAACCTTCATCCCAGCCTACGCCATCTATCGCTTCTTCATTCTCCAACATTGGTCCCGAGGATGTGACAGGCTCCCCCGAATTACCGGGAGTAGAAATGGGCACGGTCGAACCCCGACCAGTAGACGATTTCGAGACAGCTACCCCCTTATTCAAGACACTCTACTCTCAAGCCCAGGCCATTGTTGAGAAGGAGACCATGATTATGCCATTCAGTACCCCTACGGGCCATGTTCATATCCTACGGCAATTATCACCAGAGCTTGTCTACATACAAGAGTCACTGGCAGGCGGGGAAGGAGAATCTATCCGCCAAATTTCTGGATGGGTCAGGCAAGTGGTGATCGTTGTGGGTGATGAGGGCGGACGCGGTGGTCTTATCGATAGCGATGATGAGAGTTCTGTGGCCACCAGGGAGAAATGGTGGCAGAAGAATGATGTAACTGGAATTGGAAAACGAATCGACGTTGTAGACGTGTTGCGAACCGGAGACGACTGGAGACGGAGGGTTTTACGTCACGAATAACGGAGTGATGCAGTTGTTTTTTGACATATTAATCTATGATTTACAATTCCATTTTATTATCCCCTTCCGTTTCAACATTTGAAGTGCTGGGTCGCCCTCTTCTGATGCTTCTGGGAATCATAGTGTTGTCGTCGATCCCCAACCCTGTTCGATTTTATCCGAGCTTGGTCTTTTACATATAGGCGACCTGCGGTTATCCGTTTTATTTATGGGGGTATTACTACATTTCACGCAGGTGCATTCTTACTATCGATAGGGATGTAATACCCAGGCTTCCCAGATGATACAGTATAGTCGGCTCACACTTGACGCCCGGACGAATCTCAAAACGACTTTGAAATGCGAGTCAGTAGGGAGAGTTAAATAGCACCAGCGGATTCAGCAGAGGCAGCTCCATAATTGAATACCATATCTTGTCATTCGATTGAGCGTGGCAGAGGTATTTTGAGCCGATCATGAAATTTTCGTGAGCGCTAACAAACTCTGCATTTTGGTCCCACCACAAAAGCCGACACAACAAAGTCATTTCACCACAACCACGACGTGCTTTGAATTCTCAAATGAAATCGTAAAATCAAAGAGAATCTAGATATTCATAAAAAATTGATTTCCTTTATATCATAGAGGAAAGGTGACTCAGGTTCCTTCCACAGTGCCCCACTTACCAAACTATAGCATACCTATTCTTGAGTATGCCATGGCGATTTAGGACTAGTCGTCAAATCACGTGACATAATACACCTCTACACGATAATGTCGCAGGCACGATCATCAATAGGGTAATATACTCTTCGGCTCTGATGCAAGTCTTTTCTATTTGCTAGACCGATCAAACTTCCTACCAGTATAACTCCATTTTTTTTTTACAAATGTTGTGGCGGGCCGGATTACATGTTGTCTCGCGGCCCTTCAAAAGTGCAGTCATACTCCTCCCTCGCATATCGTTTGGCATGACACCAAAAGTACTCGATATGCTTCAGTTGATAATAAAATAGCTCTCGCTCACTCGGTGACGGTACCTTCCAACTTCTCTATCTATTCCCCAAGGTACAAAGGGTACAGAGTTGATCCTTCTATAGTATAAGGGTCAAGGACCAGCCAGACTATATAACAGGATTCAAGGGAGCATGGTTATCGAACTACATGCAGCCAGAACCAATCTGGAAGGATAATCCCCATTGGGCATGACACTCACCTTGTTCAAGTGCGTTTGAAGTCCGGTTGTAAGGATACACGTGGCAATTGGTGAGCACAAATTAGCAAAGGAAAAAAGAGACTTGGAAGTTGCGAGCGAGATTGATAGGCTAAGTATCATTATTTCTTTCTATTCCGGTCCCTCATTTTGTTATTATGGTCGGAAGCTTGCGTTTTGTATTGGCTAGCTGTTGAATTCAGATCCGAGCTTGTCGCTTGTTTAACCGAAGCGTTTTGTCAGGCGCTGTGTTCAACACTTCTATGACCTTTTAATCGAGCAGTACCTGTATAAAGGCTTAGCGGTTGGGCATCACAGGAAGAAATAGATGAATGCATTATACATATATGATTGTATTCTAATCACTACTAGCGCCATCCATTGTATATACCTGGTGGTCTATCCTAAACAACATGGTGGAAAGTGTCTTCCAATGAGCGTGTGAGGCAGCTGATCTATTTAACTTTATTCGGTTACCCATTATTCCGCTTTCGGTTTTGAAGTTAAGTGACCTCCTCCTCGGCCAGTCCCCAGCAAACACAATCAAATATAACAGCGATTGTTTGTGTACGTGTTCTCTTATGGCCTACTACATATAGCCATCCATACCACCCTGCCCCTCCTTTAATTTGATGACAACTATTGGCTACTTCATTTTCTTATTATGACACTTAATTCATCTACACAGGCCAACGAATCATGGTGCCCCAGGTGCAAAAGCTTCCGCGACGCCGACTGCTTTGCAATGCTCAAGTCTGGGAAAAGACGGAAGCTATGCAGTTGAACGTAAAGAGGGAGTTTTTGATGACCTGAGACATTTTCGAGAAATACCTTGCAGCATGGAACAGTCCTGTATTTAATGCCTTTTAGAGAATCCCTCATTCTTATAACCTGTATTGATGCTCACTGAACTACAGGAACAGGCTAATCCCCTCAATTTGAAACGCGTTTTTAGCATGGACATGCTGTCAGCCACATTCGGTTCCAAATTGCCAACAAATGAAGATGCTAGCGTTGCCCGGTCGCCGTCGAATATCGTGAGAAAAACCCTTTGCCAAACAAATCTGGAAAATAGGTGGATTTAGATTCTGGCTTCGAAGGACGGAGTGGGGTGCAATGATATATATTTATCACTGTTCCCAGGATGAAGAAAGCTGTTCACGTTCAGAAGCTAAGGGAAAGCGTGATGCTCCACGAACGAATCGGTTCTCATGTAAAAGCAGCCTAACATTCAAGCCACCATTTACAATCATACCTTGACTATGATTAGTTTGCGGCATATGTACCATCCCCCATACAAGAATTATGTGCTTTCTAATGCCATCTTGGAATTTATGATCGCAACGGCTATTCCACGGCCGCTATAATCTTCCACGACCTGCAGACTACGAAGCCTCTAGGGTGGGATTTTGTATCCGCAGATCAAGTATACTACCAATGGCACCTAGCAAATCCACGATCCTGGCGACTGGACCCCGATTCTTTCCTGTACATATCGATCTGCAGAGCAAATCCACTGAGATTGTGCAAAGGTGATGAATTCTTGGTGCAGTTCGCGAGGATATTCCCATTTATGGGCGTACCTTTGGATCAACTGGTACACCACAGGGAATGGGCTCTTTGGGCACGATTGGTAAATGAAACGGAGATACCTATCACGGTATTGAAAACTGTGATTGTGGAGTTGCATTGGCGAAAAACCTTCGATTCCACCATTCCCGAATCAATGTGGTAACTTGGATTCTTTTCCCAAGAGTTGTTCCCGGTACTCTAACACGCATGAACTTCCTGCAAAAGACTATCAAGGGCAACTGCGGCATGGAGGAAACATTTTAAGTCCGAATGGAAGAAGGTAATATGTTAGGTAAAGAACTTTGAAATATTCACCCGGGGTTATCACACCGACCCGGTCCGTTGGGTATGTGCTTGCCCACATTTCCTGCAGCTACGGTTTCTATTCTGCAAGCATATTCTTTCCTATTATGAACCTATTCAAGAGCCTATCGATTTCTTCCGTGATATCTAAAGAACGAGGTGTTCGCCATTTTAGGTTCACCTACAACTGGTTTTGCGGGTTGAATACCGACTTCAAGTTAATGTCTTTGATAATACCCAAACCGAAAGTGAAATTAGATGACGGGGCCTTGAAGAAAACGAGCAGGCCGAAGAGGATGTTGATCCCACTGCAATCAGTGAAGATCAATTAGTGGATCTCGATGAGGACTCTGAAGATAATGAGGATAATCTAGATTGCTTTGAATCAAGCACTTGATATGTTTTAGGACCAGCGGGCCAAGGGAAATTCGGTTTTTAGGCAGTTTTATGATTATGAATACATGTGCGAAAACTCGGGATCTGGTTCAGGAGATAACAGCTCGTCAAAACCAACAGACCAAGGGCGCTTGGAAATACATGGCAATAATGTATCACCGCAAGAGGCAGGAAATATTTTGAAATCAGTGGCGCAGGCTTAAGTTGAGTTCCTCACAAAGCACGATAGTGGGGAGGGCCAAAGAGGATGCGAGGCGGTATGGAGGGGGATTGTCAGACTTGTGGATAGAGAAATTAACAAGTGACAGAAATAGAAGTGTACAATAAGTACAATAAGCAGTGTAGTAGCATTGTATCAAATTGACCAGTGGGCCAGGGAGGATTGCACGTGATAAAGTCACTTGATGAGATCGACTTTCCTCGACCGCTAAATGGAAATGGCTTAGCATCGAAGCTTGTCAAGTGATTCCTTTGTTTATTTGATCATAGGTTAAGAGGAAGCTAGTCTGAAGAAGTTAGATCAGACTCTACACACGTGACCACATTGCTACGCAGGGCATCACAAGGCATCATTTGAGCCTCGGATCGCCTTGCATCATCCCTCGAGGAGAGCCTCGCTTTAATCCTGTCTCCGCCGTCGTGCCTTCACATATCTTCTCATCATTTTTTCTGCGCCTCTTCTAGTTCATTCGCTCTTGGCAGCACTCCTTTCTCGGATTATTCTTATTGACCGGACCTGTCATCGGGAAGTCCGTTGTGCAGGAGTTCTCCCCGTTCCCCACATGTCTCGCGCACCGGCGATATCATCGATTCCTCGGCGTTCAGGGCTTGTTTTATTTTCTTAAAGTGGCGGCCTCGAAAGCTGCGTCCTGCTTGCCGGTTGTAGAGGGATTACCCCGGCATTGGTATCATCATGGCAACCGCTGTCTCGAGACCCTCTCAGGGCCCAAAGATGAAGCGTCCTCCCCCACCAGTTCTGCAAACCGGAGTCAATGGAATTAAATCCTCTCGTCCCTCCACCTCTCCTTCAGTGCCTTCAAAACGACTTCCTGGGACCAATCAGTCCATTTTTGCGAATTCGGCCAGCGATGTTGCAGGCAATGCGAATAACCGTCCTGTCAATCGAGCAAAGAAGGAATCTCAAAAATCTGGGGAGTCGTCATTTCGGTTACAACGGCCTATGGCAAGAACAATAATGAAGAGATATCCAGAGCCATATGGTTCGTGTCGAATAACCGGATCCTGTTTCGAGCTGCATTGCTGATCTCTTTCATAGTCAAAACGTCCTCCTATATCCTTAAAAAATATACGAAGAGCCCACCTTCTCTTGTAATCCATCTCCACCCAACACATTTTCGCTTCGACCAGCAAGATGGGAGCTTCCCTTATAACTCGGAGATGAAAGTTATCATTGAACATATCCGCGAGGGGACAGTTCCTCATGATATGGTAGACGAATTTCTCCGTTCTGGTGTCCAGTTTTACGAAGGTAGACTAAATAGATAGCCCTACTCCATCGTTTCCGTGCTCATGTGTGCCCAGGCTGCCTCATTGTCAAGGTCGTGGACCATAAGTCAGTGTCTGCTCAAATGAACAAGTCGTCCAGATCGTTAGCCGATGAGAACAATACTCCATTCTCAATCCACAATTATAACCAACATGTCACCCCATCGGCGTATGTTCCGTATCCCAAACAGAATCGGGTTAAACCGGAGAAGGAAGTGACAGAAGCCAACGAGGTACCAAATGAAGGCCGGTTAGATAGAATGACGGATAGCCAGGCTTCCGATGGGACCCAGGAGAACGAGAGGGAATCCACATCTACCGATCCCACGACAAGCAAGAAATCCGCGTCGAAACCTAAGGTTTTTACGACTGTCCTTCATCCGACACCACGTTCTCTCCAAGCACTATTAACCTATCTTGCTACGACACCCGACCCCAAAGCCGCAAATAGGAAGCAGTCTACTGGTCATGGCGCTTCGAGGACATCATCTTCCTCAATTGTTCACCAATTGCCCACAATATCCACATCTCCGGTTGACCGTGCACCGCCTGCCAAAAGGCAGAAGATGCTCGTCGAGCCTCAAGACCTTCCAGACTGCGAGTCAAAATTCATCAAAGCGCTGGCGCCCCCTTTGTACCTTGAGCCAGTAGACAGCCTTGAAGCGGCGCAAGATCTACTCAAATTCTTAGATAGCCCACTTTATCAACATAAGCCTCCATCCCCGAAGAGAAGGAAACGAACAGTGGCAGAGCTTGCAGCAGATGAGGCACTCGCAGCCGAGGAAGAAAGATTCATGCTCATTATGGACGAAAGGCTTGAGCCTACAGCATCAACAGCGAACAGCGCCGTCAAATCGGCCGTCGATGATGCGGGTGGTGCTGCTCCCTTTGAGCCCCGATTTTCTAGATTCAAAACGATCGAGAACATTCGGATTCAGCATCAAGAAAAGCAGAAAGAGGAAAAGGAGAAAAGAGAACGTGAACGAAAGGCCCAGCAAGAAATCACTAAGCGGCAAGAACAAGAAAGGGAGAGGCGCCGTATACTTGAACAACGGCAAGCTGAGGAGCAGGCTAAGGAAGAAGCTCGAAGGCAGCAACTTGCCTCTCAACAGCAGAATAGGCACACGATCTCCCAGGCTAATGGGCTTCCTCAAACATCTCAGGGTTCACAGTCATCGCCGGTTATTCGTAACCAGACACCCCATAGTGCACCATCGCCAGCTGTGGGAGGCACTATCGCCACTCAATCCGGCATCCCGATAAGTCTAACCGCATCAAATCAAGGCGCTGGAAGCCCGCCGAGGCCTCCATCTGCCTTGCAACACGCTCACCCGAACGTCATGGCCCACCCGATGGCCTCATCCAGGAGTCAGCAAAGCCACAGTCGAACTGGTACACCGCAAATGACTCAAGGCACCCCAACCATTCTTCATCCAACGCCTATCATTCGTAATGTCACACCGACCCAACGCATGAGTCATGGTAGTCCAAACAGCTCAGTGGTGGCCCCGACGCCAGTGATAAATACCGTGATGGGGAACCCTTCACTAGGTATGGTGCAGCAAGCAGCCATCCTCCAGCAGCAAAGGCGGCAGCATCAGCAAATTCTGGCGCAACAAGGAAATAGGCAACTTACTCCCCAGCAGATCGCTGCTCACATGCAGGCAAATGTACACCCTCAGCAACATCTTCAGCCCCATCAACAACATATCATGCACCCGCAGAATCAACATGTCCAACAACAGCGGAAACTGCAAAACCAACGTGCACTTCAAATGCAGCTAACTCAACAACAACATAATCAAGGCAACCCACCACAAATGACCCCTCAGCAGCAGCAACAGATATTGCTTACGCGAGCAAACCTTCAAAATCCCCAGACGACCCTTCAACGGCTCTATGAGCAACGACTAAGTCTACTACTCCAGCAGTACCCGCCCGAATATAGGGAACTCGCTAGGAAGGAGGCACAAAATTATGCTTATCAGGCACTGCAACGAGAACGGGATGCTGCTGCTCTCCAAGCGCAAGCAATACAGCACCAACACCAACACCAGACCATGATGCATAATGGAATGGGAACATAGCTCAGACAATAAAAACACCCTGTGAGACGAGGATCTGCTACTACTTTTTTTGTTTTTCTGCTCCCAATTGATGAAGTGGAGAATGGGAGTCGCAGGGTTTTCGCTCGGGAAAAAATTTTTGACATGCCTTACATATCCCAGCGGTTATCAAATTATGTCGTCAAGCTCACTTAGGATCTTATGTGGGATGGCGTTTCCTTTTTCCATCGTTCGTTGGTGCACCTTTGTGTTTCGATGGGTCGGCCGGATATTTCCTTTGAGTCACAATGCAACTCACGCCTAGGTACGAAGGCACATCACCGAAGGAAGAACATTTTTTCTTTGATACCACTTTGCATAGGGGGTTTCATATTCTGTTCATGTTTTTCATTTGACGTCATTTTGTTCTTTTTCCTCTTACAGCTTGGGGATAGGTTGGAGAAATAATAGATACTTCTATTCATAGTATGTAGGCTGGGAGTCTAATGATTGCAATGAGATAAGAAGCTTTTACAATTACTTGTTCCGAGTTCACGCTTTAAGATGAAAGGGGGGAAAGAAAAATGTGACCATTATATTGCTAATTTGCTGGCGCGCGATTTTCTCCTTCCTTCGCAGTCACATGAAAGCGACAGCCTGAGTCCTGACTGTAGGAAAAGCAAGCTAGCTATCATACTATGGCAAGGAA
The DNA here is from genome assembly GCA_019804575.2 of Pseudotulostoma volvatum. NCBI lineage: Eukaryota > Fungi > Ascomycota > Eurotiomycetes > Eurotiales > Elaphomycetaceae > Pseudotulostoma > Pseudotulostoma volvatum. The sequence continues at coordinate 32,134 of JAHQZX020000206.1, read as the reverse complement.
AAAAGTACTGTTGGTTCAGTTCGCGTGGGTAGTCTCGGTCTCTGGCCGCGAAGCGAAAATCGCCAGAGAAGGTCTGGGTCAAAAATGTGTGATAGATGCTTCTAGGGTGCGCACGATTTGTTTGCCAACATTCGAAATAACTTTGCAATCAGGGTCAGGTTCGAATTACTCGGAAAGGCTGGCTAACTCCACAAATTAATGCAATACGATGGCCACTTAAGCGGCGCTGGAAAGTAACGGTCAATCCGTAGAGTACATACGAGCAGATAAACGAATTCCAGGGGGGTCCTACATATAAGAGCCTCTTACTGTACAGCACGTACAGGCTCTAGGAAACTCTCACAAACAATTCCCTTCATAAAACTTAAGTTGGCTATAAGGGACATGAGCACGCTTTTTCCGGATTTAGCGTATGTAGAAGAGAGCGAAACTTTCCCAGCCGGTTTCCCGGAATAATATGACATTTCCCCTGAGGGGGGTTTCTTTCGGGGTCTGCCCTCCGAAAGCTGAGAATAATAGAAGCGGGCGGGCATCCGCTCTCTCGGTTCCACCTAAACGACACCAACTTTATTTATCCAGTTGCCTTTCAGTTATTCTCATCTACGTGTTCAAGGCCCAAGCCTCCAAGCTGTATTTTCCCTGCCTGTGATCGATCGGTTATATAGTACTACCAACTATATATATAGCACCTTGAAGGCTCAGTCTGCGGGTGCCAAATTATAGATTTTATATACGTCCTATCAAGCATTCGAGGATTATGTGAGACGTCCAGTCACGCAAGAAATGCAAAGAGACAGATAAGAATGTTTCAACGGATATTTTTCATAAGGCCCATTGGGGAGACAGCGCCTCTTCAAGAGCGGAAAGGCTATCTTCAGGAAAAGGTAGAAGCAGCCGGTCATGGTGCCATGCTTTATCCTAGATTCCACTGTGAACTCAACTTCATGGAACAGTGTTGACGCGCCGCTGCTAACATTACGTTCGTGAAAGCTATAGATGATACACCCTTTGTAGGAAGTCGATATCTATAATAGCAACTATAGACCACTTTTAAAAGGGCGGTAGAAAGACAGTTCATAATAAATTTATATCAATGGGGACAAGCTGATCATCGGGGTTGGAGATAATTGATAATTATTATTATTATACACGGCTTGGCCCTCCGACCATCCGGTCCATCTCTAGAGATAGAAATTCTTTCCATTCTCTTTCTATGATAAGAGAAAAAAAAAAAAATAATGAAGACAATCTGGCTCATCTGTCACAGGTAGCGCCCTAAAGTCTAACCGCCCATTGAGCCGGAGCTCATCTCTCGTGTCCTGGTACTGGGGGTAGAAGATAGTAACATGCTGGGGAATCTCCCGCGCCCACAACTATTCGCTGTACCGTCTCTGAGACTCCTACTTTGTGGAGGAAGTTTGCTAGCCCTATTTTGCCAGTGCGCAATTGTGTCAGAGTTGAGCTTTCTTCCTTGTGAAGCTCGCGGTGTATGGTCAAGATCTTTCCATCTGGGGAAGCGCTTCCGCCGGGCCTCGAGGCGCAGCCCGCCATTTCTCCGTCCATCTTGTCCCCGCTCTACTCTTTCCGTAGCTAGCCTGCCCCCTTACTGTGTTCTCCAGGGTGTCTTGGCCCATCCAGGTTTCCATCCACGCCCCTTGTATCGGATAGGGATAGCAGACTGCTGTCGTGGCGGTACATGGATGTGGCTTTCAAAGAGTTACTTGGATTCTTGTGCATGCCCGCACAATAAGAGCGCTTGTTCCATTATTCTTAGCCCACTTCCGGTACGCTACCACCCCCCCGATGAGGAAAAGGTCAAGCGGAGGCATATATGACAGTGTTTCCAGGGACTGAATAGGCGTAGCTTTGTATGTCCCTGTTACCACTCGCAGACACCCATTCTGGATCTTTTAGAGCCGGAGACTCAGTGCGTGCTAGCCCTCGGCCCCTTTCTGTCATTTGCTGGTGCCACGCAGATGCGCTGCATGTGCCATAGAGAGATGTAACACCGTGGTGTGAATCTGTCTCGCTTGTGGCATCGGGCGGCCCCATGTAGACCTTATTAGCCGTGTGAGGGCGTTTATTTGTGTAGCCATTTTTTCGACAGTCGTCACCCTGTGCGCTGTCCACTGAGGCCTAGGGTGAGCGGGTGTGGCCGTGAGCACGGTTGGTATGGGCTCGACCGGCGGTCTTGTTGCTGATAGGGACGTAGTAATGTTTCGGTAGGAATGGAAACCATCAGCAGTATACATCTGCTTTTGGATGTCCTCCTCAGTCCACTCAGCGGGATTTTCTTCCTATAGGACCTTGAAAAGTTCATTTGCCATCTGTAGGCCTCGGCCCATTTGGACGAAGACTCCATTTGAGCGTAAGAAATCACGGAGGTCACGAATTACAGCGGGAGTGGACGTTCTGAAGGTTTCCCTAGTGAATGTCACGAAGTCCTCCTGAAAGTTGTCCCAGAGCTGCCAGCCTCGCCATCGCTTTTGTTTGTATATCTAGATCCTCCATTCGATAAAGGCATCCAGTTCTTCCAGAGATTCAATCTTGTTGGCGTCGATTCCCCTCTTCCAACGCACTGAATCAAAGGGCTTCAGCTCAGACATGGTGACCTGGAGCAAAACAGTGATAGGTATAAAATATAGGAAAGGAACTGGTGAGAAGTGGAGGCAACAAGGACTACTTTCTCGGTTGCGGGGCCCAGAGACAACGAGGACTGGGATTATCTAGCGGGTTGCTTTGAACAGAGGCAACGAGGACTGTTCAAAACTAATCGCTCTTCTTAAGGGCTTCTCCTGATCTGTGATCACTGATCAGTGTCGGTCTGCTTACGGCTTCGCAGAAGCGCGGGTTGCAGACGTTGGTCAAATTTCTTGTTATATATTGTTGTTTTCTATCGCTAAAGGATGAACGGGGAATAAATTATGCGGAACAGGAAAGATTAGTCATTATTAGCAACATGAACCTTCACTTGCAGATGCGACTTCAAGTTACTGGCTGGTTTCCTTCCAAATCGGCGGCATCAAAGGTATATGACTTCCTCAGTTATAACCGCTTCTTTCGGCTTACCACCGTCGAGCCCTTGAAGCTCTTAATTCCAATACTATTCTATGCGGTCCCGGATAGAGTGGAAAGAGCCCTAAACGCAGAGTGACTGAATCTTCTCCGGAGTTTCCAAGAAATAAAAAGGGACTGGGTACTTACGGTGTTGTCTTCGATGCCAATCCAAAGTAAGCACCCACCCCCTTTCTCTTCACGTAGAATATTGGCCCTCGTTTTCTAGGGGCGGGAAAAGACAGTTAAAATAGCCCCCGATACTGCAATAAGAGGAGAAGAAATTACAGCTATTAAACGCCGGCATCGGGCCCAAATTCGTGATGCTCAACGCAACAGTGAGCCTACTATCATATCACAAACGCCTCCGCTTTTCTTTCACCGTGACGGCTCATCAATACCATCACCCCAACCTCAATCATCTTCCACTTCAATTCTCTATCCCTAATGTATCCAAATTTCTTTAATCCCTCTCCATTATCGTCACTATCCCTACCGCCATCACCATTATCATCTTCGCGGCTGTCTTTTTCTTTCGGTACTTCCTCGACACCTGAATCACTACATTAAGGATCTCAATCTGAGCCCCAATCCTTCCTTTCTGGAGCCCTTCATCCTGGGTTTCAGCCAGTTTCCCGACGCTAAGATGGAGTTTGACGGGTACTCCAGGCCTGTATGGTCACCTGTGGTACCTGACGTCCTTGAACAAGCAAGATCGCGATGGGTACCAAACTTTGCTGCCACTGCCAATTTTAATCTTAAAGGAATTGCAGATTGTACTAGAACTATGGTTGTGTTGTGCAATCACAGTACACAAGAGCTAAGTTATGATCTCTCCCGGGATGTTCTCAACCTCAACGATTTCTGAGTTCTCCTTGGGATTCTCGTATGTGGCTGCCTTGCGGGAGAAGACACTGGAAGGGCTAATGTTTGAATTTACGTCTGATTTATCGAGATTTAACAGCTAAAAGAGATGACATGTCATTAAGGGATAGAGAAGGGGATGTGCGAATTATAAATGGACAGTCGATGTGATATTATTTTGATATTAAAGCGTGGAATTTCCAGTAAGATTCTTTGACTTTTGGATCCCCAGCAAGCTGCCCAGGTGTCTTTGGCAAAACACGTATCGGTCAACCCATTTCATGCATAGATTAAAAAAGTTGCCACATTGCACTACCACGACACTGTCAGAACGTTAAAAATGTAACAAAACAATGTTTGATGACTATTTAAATCAGCCTATTGAGGTGTCTGACCGATGGGGGAAGTACAGTTTCAAAAGTTAACGAAAATGGCTAAACCAGATAGAATATTGGAATATCTGGTTTACCCAAGCTCTCGATTTTATCCAGTCTAGGTATATATTGCCTGAGATCACAACTATATGCCTAATAATAATAAGTACCGTCCACTACATTCGATGAAAAGGGTAAAGTGTCTAAAGATACATAACGTCGCTTACCGTAAAGAAGGCCAGGGAGGAGGCTTGGCTTCTCCAAGCTGACCGCTTTTAACGCCTGATGTATCGAAGTTATTCTTAACTATTGGGTTTCGCTAGATGTGCAAGTCAAATCCCGAACCACCCCAGTCTAATCGAAATAGCTTCGAAAGTTACTTACTATTCGGGATTGGTCACTTATTGCCGCTAATACCACTGTACCTAGCCTACATAGTTAAGCATGAGACATCTAGGTAGCTCCATGGTTAAGGGAAAGATACTAAACGGATCAAGGATGAAAACTGTGATTTCCCCGATAGGTCTCCAGGATTTAGCATACTAATATGTAGCCTATCAGTGTTAATTAGTGAGATCCTGGACCCGAAAAGAATTACCCTCAACTGCTCGAGGAGCGATGCTATATCCTATATTGTATTATGCCCTGCCTCATTGCTTTAATAATCGTGTATACACCTGATGAGAAGCTACGAGTTTTGGTTTCCCTAGACCGCGAAAACGGCTAGATAAAGCAAAATATCATGCGACCCAGAGACGCGTTTTCGATAGTGTCAAGACCCCGAAGTGGTATTGAGAATTTCACACTGGCCATATTGGTATGAATTGAGCCGTTAGAGATGTGGAATGGCCTTCTAAGGCAAAATGAAAGGTTCCCTGAATAATAACCCCTTCAAGAAGCAATAAATTGGGCTGTTGAGACAATAGCTACTTGAACTGAAGATATGCAACCTAATGCCCACGATCTCTAGGATATTCAATGGCCCAGCAATTTTTCTCACTAGGGATGATCAATAGCCTCAATACCTAAAGCATATTGCCTATCTCCTAGATTTAAACGAGAAAGACGGTGGCAGATCATCTCTTCTAGATAGATAAATTAATCGATTTACGTTACCAACCGTCCCTATTTAGGCTTGCACACTGTCTCAGCAACTCTCGAGATTCAAAGTACAGTAAAGAAAGGGGGGGTTCTTATCCCTTGCAGCAAGCTAAGCTCAGGTCACAACATGAACCGAAAAGGTCGTAGCATAGATTAGAGAGGTTTAACAGCGCGAGGTCATTCAAACTTCATTCCGAAATTGGAAATTGGGAAGCGAGTGGGGTGCCAAGCTTTTAACTTAGCAGGCGGTCAGCTGATCCCACTGAATTGAATGTATTCGGTTGTTCATTCGAATGAGTGATCGAATTAGGAAATAGGTGGATCCCTGAGCCAAGCTACACCTTACAAGTTACGAACTAACTCTCTAGCTCGGTTGGTTCTGAATTGAATGAAAAAGTGCGTGTTAAACGCGCATTCCGATCGTTAGCCTTTTAGGTTCGACAGTGTCATTCCACACTTACAGTCGCCATACTGGGTTCAATTACATTATTAAGGGCCAACTAGGAGCTCTCGAATGAGTGGGGCTCCACAATGTGGCTTTTTTTATAATTCACGAAGGGAACCCAGAGAAATGGAAGGGAGGTATCAATTTGACACCGTAGAATAAAAAGAAAAGAAAAGCAAACAATGTGCCTTTCACACCGAAGGAGCCGACTCTGTGAACTTAAAGGAGCACATATGAAATCCCAGATATTTTTTAGGCTCATACGAGAATACATGTCAGCTAGAAGAGACGGCAAAGTAGAACCAATAGCAATAGGAGCGTACATTAAAGACGAGGCCTTATGGGTAGGTATATCTGTACTTTCAGAGAGTCCCATCGGATTTTGCTAGACTGAGATGCTCCGTACGCCGTACTCTAGGTAATATCGCTGTGGGAGTGTATGGAAATCATATTTAAGCTATGTTTTATCCCCGAAGCAACTGAGCACGGGGTTTGGGACACAGACAAATTTTCCAATACATATCGTTTGAGCCATGTTGTAAATGTCTAACTCGGTCTGTATCCCCCCACCATTCACTAGTCCAGTAAACCTAGAAGGCCAAGCGGGGTGCGGATAAGAGTTTCTATAATTCTATTGATCAGTGAACAATGACTAGCTAAAAAAACATGAAAAATGATAATAGATACGCTAGAAGATCAAGTAATAGAGTAACATCTCATCCATATATACATATATACCTATAGGGAACAGAATAGAAAAGCGTCTAGAAGGCCCGAGATTAGGTAGGATATGTAAGACAAAGGTCATAGTAAGCTTGGAGTATTTCATAGATCTTGGAGTAGAGAATCATAACCACGGAAAAAAATTAGCCCGCTCCAATCATTATGACATGCATTTCGATCGTGAGCGAACGCCGAGTAGCCCCGCGGAACTTTGTATGGGGGCTGACTTTTAAGATTCTAGAAGCTAAAAGTAGCAAGCGCCGCCTCTGCCAGTACAAGGCTGTGGTCGTAATATTCATTTACTCGTTGAATTGCTGAAGTACTCATTACAGAAGCAGGAAGGGGGGCGCGATGAAGGAAGGACAGAAGACAGAGGAAAAAGAGGGAGAAACGGGAGGGGAAGGAGAATAGAGCAGGTTCGAACGGATCTTGAAAGCGAAACAAACAGATAAGTTGCCGCTTCTGCTCCTTTGTGCTCGCGAAACGGTGCACAACACGTATGTATGCATGGATCCGGTCCGATTCCAATGTGTCCTTGGGGGTCTCTGTACACCAGGCTCCGAAGATAGAAGCCCTAGTGATTGCCCCAGACCTCCCAGTGGTATGTATCCGTGATGCTATGCTGGCGTGTCATGTCCCAGCCACACTGCCTATTTGAGGGGCTATGTACGGACGGAATATAGGTCACCGATCTCGCTCCAAGCTGATTTAGGAGATGCCTAAAGCTGAATCCACGATAAATGGATGTGGAAACGACGAAAGCCGTCTCTGCACTCGTATCTGAGGTCGGTATCTCCATACACCCATGTGGATGGGGTTTCACAAACAGGTTGTAAGATCATGGAGACCGCAGTTTGAACCGGGTGCTGAACGAATGTTCCACTGAAGAGTTATCGGAAACGGCCTTCTGTACGCAGTGAGCAAGCCAATCAGCTATAAGAAAACAATGGTTAGAGTACTAGTTCAGACTCGCGCCATTGCCTAGTTCTACGATGAAGTACTACTATAATAATAAGATGACAGATCAGAAAGCGACCAGGATCGCGCTTAGGGATACCGAACCGGTATGTGGCTTTAACCTAAAAGGGCCGTAAGGCCGCCAGTGGGCAAGTTATATGTCACTATAGGATCAGTGGCAAGATAAATGTAAGGTTCTTAACTGACCTAAAGAGTACTAGGACTGCTAGTAATAGCTATGTCTTATGCTAGTACTAGTCATAATACTATATTACGACCGTACTGATATGTACATTTGCATACTAGTATATGTTATGTACATGTACATACTAGTACACGCAATGCATGTATCTAAACGACTTGGCTCCGGAGATCATTTACTTTTACGAGCGCTGCTAACCCCGCAACCCACACAGAAAATGCAGCCACATTCTGGGCACCGCCACAGATTGCAAACAAACACACATATGATCCAACTCTATTTATCAAGCATGTCCAGGTAGAGCACAGGTTATCACGGCCCCATCACTTCAAGCATCTCAGCCTCGGAGCATGGAGTGACCTGTTGCGCCACATTCCAGCGGCCGCATCGTATTTGATGCCGTATAACGGCATTGTTCAATTGGACGGGTATATATAGCCGTCTCACATCTTTAGAGGAGGCTAGAAATGCTTGAACGCAGGTAATTTATACGCCGCCACCGCCACGATTGTTGCAAGCTTGGGAATGAGAGGATTTCCACGTTGATAGGCGCATCTGATTGCTGCTTGAGAGCTATGCGCTCATGTGTGTACGAAGCCCAAGTGGCCCAACCGCCCGGAGTTGGTTGATGATTTGCGCTCAACAGCAGGCCACAATCCCCAGGCTTTCTTTAGTACGAACTATTACTCTTCAGTCATGGCGGCCTTCTTGTTTTTAGGATGTCAATGATCGTCCATCCAGGGTGGAAGTGAGTAGTAGTCCACTTCGCATGATCAAGACGCTTTCCGTCCAAATTCACCCTGCCTACATATCATATATCCTCACCAAAATGTATCAACTCCAGATTCCTATACGGATGTCTACTGAACTCTCCTTAGAGTGGCTTCCCTTGCCCATGTCTAAACCCTTTCGAGATATACTCGTGAAATCCCTCCATATTATTGTCTTTAGTCCTTAATTAATCGATGAGGTGTGATGTCCATGAGAATCACAGCCTCTATGGACCAGGCTCGCACAGACCACGATTATTTCCGAGGTTGTTTGTATACTTTATACTCTGCTTGCTATCTTTATCCAATAAGACCCACCTTCGGCTCCAGTATCTTGAGGACTATCACAGTTGCCATCATTCTTACAACCCAAGTGTTCAGACAATGCTGAGCTCTAAACCGCATATGATACCGCCAGCTTCCTAACGGCATCAAGTCGCCTAACACTTTTTTTTTCTTTCCACTGTCTTCTGTGTCGTGGTCGCGGGACGTTACTACAGCTAGTCTTGTCCTACCCTATTGAGGAGGCCACAGAGCAACATTCTATCCACTCTATACGGAGTATTCGAAGAGCCTGTCTAGATGGCGTAGATCGGGGTTGATCATCAACCAACCCCCGCCCTCCGATGGCCCACATTCGTTCCTGAAGAGTCCCTTAGTATGCATCTCAATCGATCAAGGCTTCCTACTAGCTGTTACCCACATCATAGTCTAGAATCTGGTTAAGATCGCCCCGGAACTTACCCCACTCGTATGTGCGGTGGAATATCCAAATCTATGACTGCAAATCAGTGGCGAGAATCGTGTAAGGAAAGAACTAAGGATCTGTGAGTTTGGATAAACTCACAGCTCACAAGCGAAGGCGTTGTTTCGGGAGCTGTGCCGCATCTCTTTAGCATTCCATCCTCCCATCTAGGAAAGGACGATCTCTGATACCTTCAAAACTACTATAGTGAGTAGTCGATCCGGTCCAGTCATATGCAATGAGCCTATCGAGGGAGTAACGAACAATCCAGTGACTGTTAGCATTAACTATCCAGTGGAGCTGCAAGTCCTAGAAAGCCGATAGCCAAGAAATGAGGGATGTCCTTTCAAAGGCTCTCGGGGAAATTGGAGGGCTACACTGCAAGCTAAAATCACCGGGCAGGAAGCAAAGAAAGCTATAAACCGAATCGACCCCTTCTTTTCATGGAAGAGTAAGGCAGCTGTATCCTTTGGCCTTGGAACGACTCAATATAATATATATCCCCTTGCTGACGTCTCTTTATATTCAGAAAGATACTGCTCAATCTGGACCTCGTGCCCAAGGGCAACTCCTTTCGCAAGGATTTCAAGGCCGCCTCAAGCTGATCGGGGAGAGAATCCCAACACGCTGAAGTGAGATTTGATCATCACCCAAGGAACTTTGAGGATAAGAGTCATTCTCGTTGTCCAAGAAACAACAGTCACATTTCAGGCCTTACTTTGCCCCACGCGACGCGTTCTCTTCTCCTTCGTTTTCACCACCTTCTCTCTGGAAAGATGCCATACGATGGTAAGTAGGAATTTCCCTCTCTTTGGTCTGAATTATATGAAAGGAATTCTCATATTTAGCTTCATTGTTATCCCCCCGTTTTAAAAGTAGTCTCTTCGATCATTATAACATTCTTCATCTAATTCTTAATTGATCTATCGAAAGAGTAACCTTTACCCCGCCAACATTCAGCTGCCCCAGCACAAGCAAGATTCCTGTACGCTCCCCTCTTGGTTTTTCTCACTCTTCCATGGGTCATGAGAGAGAGTCCTAACAACTTTGGATGAATAGCAAGAGCCATTTTTGATTCGACTTTCCGGGATAGCTATGACTCTGAAGGTACTAATATGAAATCCGAATACAACTTATCTGACAAGCTCTCTGTCGATATTGAATACTCTCTACTTGAGTGTCCATCAATGGCTTCGAGCTTCTCGTCCCTAGATTCGCCAATCCCTACCCCATCAACCCTACATAGTCAAGAATCACTTGACTCCCCAGGTTGGCCCGAAGCGATTACTTTCCCTACGCAGAACTCCACGCAACTTCCAAGCAACTTCAGAATGGCCAATGCCTCATCTGGTGGAGGAATGGTCCTACCTTATGGACATGTGGAGGAACAAGCACGAGTGCCGCTTATCGGCTATGCGGCTGGTTATCCGGAGAGTGTTGAGCAATTCTGGAGCGCATCTGACGTATCAAAGGGATACAACCACGGAAATGCTTATTCCTCTCAGCCTCCTATGGGTCGGTATCCACAGGTGGTTCAGCATTGTTACCGTACCCAGACTGCCCCTTGTCTCCCAATTTCAGTCTCGAATCCATGTTTATCGCAACCTATTTTTCAAGGATCGGAGCGGCTCCCCGGTTCAATACCGATCGACATCCCTCGATGGACGTTATCCACCAACATCCTCTCACCACAAACAGTAACTCCATCCCAAGCGTTCCCTGAAGCGCCTATGACACCCCCATCCTCATTTTCAGGATTCCCCAGCTCTGCAAGAACCCTGAGAGCGCACACTCCAGCCACCACCCCCATTCGGTCAAGTTCTCTTGCAATTTCTGGGTCTGGGGCTTCCTTCACAGGAGTATTGAGAGGCCATAGTGACAACAGCGATGATGAACCTCTAGCCTCGCCTAGCAGCTTAACGCAACGTCTCCAGAGACAATCATCTAAAAAGATGTCGAAGAAACAAAGCATGAAACAGCACCTTAAACTCGAGAACCTTCCGCCAATCATCAAGCAGGTCCAGTTTCGATGCAAGGAGCCTGGGTGCAAAGGAAGATTCAAAAGGCAGGAACATCTTAAAAGGCATATGAAAAGTCATTCAAAGGAAAAGCCCCATATATGTTGGGTCCCTGATTGTAATAGGCGATTTTCCAGAAGTGACAATCTTAACGCGCACTATACCAAAACACACAGCAAAAGGGGCGGTCGAAACAGATACGTTGCGACGCTAGATGAGACAAGTCCGGATTATGATCCAGATTTCCGGGGCCAGCTGACTCCTGATGGTCGCCCGATATATGGCTCTACCTTGGATGGCGATGTCCTCAGGACTGAGAATGCAGATACGGAAAGTTGGGATGGATGAGCACTAATCGCAGAGCGACAATAACTGTTGATACCAATTAGGATATGCCGCCTCTTTCGAGAACCAGAAGAAAAGCTACCCTAGGAGGTATAATTGTATTGTACAACAAATACAGACACGGCGGATCTGTGAACCTTCATCCTCTTTATATTCAATCACATCCGTATCACTTTATCATCTGTTTCTGGCCTTATCCGCCTGTACTTTTCTCCCCTGTTTTCTTTCCCTTGCTGGAATTCTTTCCTTTAAATCTCCTATACACCAGCAGTACACGAGAGGGTTGGTACCTGAGATGCTAATCGGAAATGCTGTGAATTATGTCTTCATATGTATATACGTGTATGTACTAACTATGGGTGTATGCAAGTTTTTTTTTTTTTTTGTATCACTAAATCTCTTAATTTGGGGAAGCCCACCAAAAAGCTTTATTCATGAAATAGGATTATACATACATATACATACAATTTCATAGATCTAGCTTTAGCCGGTTAGCTTCGTGTGCGGCCGAAGAAAAACACCAAGCCGAATATAACCTGATCACACATGCCTCCCGCACTATTACTAGTACTTCCAGCCTGTCTTTCCGCTTTAATGTCAACAACCCCCCATAGCGTATACTTGGTGTTAAACTGCTGACAGCTTTATTCGTATGTACATTTCTCCTTGTACCCCGACGCCGCAGAAACATGTCCACAGAACGTCAAGGGATTCGGGCGGGTGTTTGCGACTCGTAACCTGGACCCGAATCTGTTGATAGGCTTTAAGATCACTTGGAATAACAATTTAAAAGCAGCCCCGGTTCGGATATATTTTTCGATTTGGTTTTCACGCTACTAGCATGTTTATGAGACAACCTTGCTTTAATTTCCATATCTCCACCCTTTACGCTTGGTTGATCAATCGGAAGTGCTTGGCATTGGAATCTTCAGGATGTACTTCATGCTTTGACCAATAGGTAGTTCAAATTATCAGTGGAACTCTTAAATATTTAGATCAAAAATGCGCAGAGCGAGATATATAGACGCGCTGTAGGCGGCAGTCTTTAGTTCCATGGAATATTCAGCTCTCTAGATTTCTCCCGTATCAATTTTTAATACTACAGTACTTGTTAAATCAAAGTGATTTAGAAATTTGGGGCGATGACAGGTTGTCCCCATGTCTAGCAGTGCACGTCTCCGGTTTCGAGTAGATAGATATCTGCTCTTGGAACTATTATAAGAACTGTAGGCTGATTAACACGCCGCTTGTCGGCTGCCACTTTGGCCTAGTCAACAGTTTTTGATATCTGTTAAGATTGGTTTCGGCCGTGTCTATTCTATTGATATCTTAGTGTTACGAACAGTTGGCTATAGAGGATGTATAGCGTTACTACCGAAATGATGCGAACACACGTCATCCGCGATTTCGACCGAAATACCTCCTATCCCTTGCCGATAGGATAATCCTACTGATATGATATGTCTTATCGATGGAATGTTTTTTTTTTTTTTGCAAAAACGAAATGGGCCGGTAGGTACTAGACAAGGCTTAGGATACCATTCTGATATCCGTAGTCGGATATCAAATTGTAACTATCAAATGTTCTGTATGGTGCTACGAAATTGGAGTTACAAAAGCCGCAAGAGGATGCTGCCAGTTGAACTAGCTCGATACCGACATAGATAAGGGCCTTCCACTAGATCCGGAAGTTTTATTAACAAAATTACTATCGGTGAATTAACAGATTCCGGAATTCCGCCTTCGCTGGAGCCAAGCGTTCTTCTCCTTCTGTCGCACCACTTGTTCTTCACCTTTTATTAGTCGATATCATATGCACATATGTAACTAGTGATAATGAAGACGCGTAACAAAGCTTCGCATCAGATCCACGGCTTTCCAACATCTCAATAGTCTACATAGAGCTCGATGATGTGTCAGAAAGATTTATTGAGTACATACACTAAAGAAGTTTTTGTGATATGCATGATAGCAATCAACATGTGTAGGTGAGCTACATACGACTCGCCTTTTGGGGCACCATCCCAAAATGGGGCTAGCGGCTGAGACAATATCCACCCACCACACACATGAGATTTTATTCCAAAAAAGGCTTGGCGTAGATCATGTGATCACCTTGTTTTAACTTTCCGCTTGGGTCGGCCACAAATAGATACAATCCAGGCGCCAAGGCCTTCGATGGTCAGGCCGAGTCACGAAGAAAATGTGGTATCTGTAGTCAACCTCTGCGAAGCAGTAGCTGATATGTTCGAGAGCAAGGTTAATTGCCTTGAACCTGTTTGCTTTACCGATTGGATTAACAATAAGGATAGGATAGAATGTTGGAGGACGAGATCAGGACGCCATCAGTAAGGATCCAATGCAAGAAGAGCATCTCGTGGCCATATCGTGCCTGCTCTCCGCCATAGAATCAGGCACATAGGCGAGGAGAAAATCTGCGAATGAGATAAATATCGCCATATCGGAGAGTATATTAGAGGGTAACAAGGGTTTCAACTTGCTGAAGGTACCGACACCACATATTGTATATTCTTTGTCTGCATGAGCTGCGCCAGACCATACGTCGTATACAAATGCCATGGTTCAACAGCATCCAGGAATTATCGCAGTGAATAGCATTGTCGAATGTGCCGATTCTATCTTTCTCCTGGTCCTTGGATGCAGAGACTGATAGAGTGCCAGGATACGGGTACTAATCTAGCCCTGAGTGACGTCCTATTTAAATCTCCTTGTGAAACATGCTGAACCCCCGGCTGTTGAAGATTATCACGAAGCATTCAGGCGCGTGGTAAGGAGAAAATAATATAACCCAAGCCTTGAGGAACGTTTTGATACCGAAATAATGGTCTCTCCATAGTTCCTTTGTCATAAGAAGCTTTTTGCGAGCACTTCTAATGCGACACCGACGGCTTAAAAGAGGCAAAAGAGTAGATTCACCGCTTAACAGGCGGGAAAGGGGCGAGGATGAAACAAGTAGAGATGATAGCTGAGGACCCAACATGAAGCATGGTGATGAAAGTGGTGATGCTGCTAGTACTCGAGAAAAGCCCTCCTAGAGTATGCACAAATCGATAAACTGCTTGGCAAAGTAAACACCAAAAAATGTCAACCACCCATCAAAATCGGTGAATTCAGAGTAGGTAAACTAGCTATAGTCTTGATAGTGTAGAACCGGGGATCCTTACAGTACCATTGCTTCTGACACTGGTGTCAGGTTTAGGGGCAACGTGCGATCCGGTATACACAAGTGATTCGTGGGATGATGTCTAATTTTTCTATCATGATTTGAAGGGGGCATTAATGTCTTTCCAGGCTCCTTCCAGCTCAGGGATCCAGGCTCCCTCTCTCTTCGTTGTGTATAAAATAGGAGATTTTTTTTCTCCTCTAATGAATCATCAATAACAAAAATCACGGACAACACGGAGGTGAGAGCCGAGCTATGAGGCAAAACACTTTTCATGGCGCATGATGATTCTCTCATTACTCCAGTTTTAGTGTTGTGGCCATACATCTCCATCTCTATAGCTCTAAAATCCACACTTAAAAATTCAATGTAACGGACTTGCAATGTAAATCAATTTGATGAGAGTCGGAGCTAGAAGGTTTGATGAGTCTAACTAAGCCTGAGAATATAAACATGAGAGCCTGAACCCAACTACAAGCCAAATCTAGTTTACTCAAAATCAGTGTCCAAAAATTGAAACTGAAGAGTTGGAACAACTTGTTTTAATAGGTGTGAGCTTGAGAATCTGATGGAGTCAGACTAAAGAGTCTTCAAGATGCAAATGGGGGATACCAAGTTTAAGAATCTGGTAAACTAATACACATATGTATATGGTTAGTTGAAAAGGTATTCTGGCCTGGGGGAAATTCATGAACAATGTCCAAGAGTCTAAAATAATTTAAGAATCAAGTTGGGATTTTGGAATCTTTTGAGATAGTCTATGGAAATAAGAGTTTCAATAAGCCTAATAAGCGCTGTTCAAGTTTTAATATTACTTTAGACTCGAGCGAGGTGCTAGTCTAGACTAGCGATCACATGGCATAGTGGAAACAACCACCCGCATTGGCTGACACGCCGCCATTACAGGATCGCTGTGGAGAAATCGGATCAAATAGATAATAGATAATAGTTAGATTTAGAAGGGCGGAAAGAAGGTATACCTATTCCAGTCTCAGCCAGTTATATACTAATATCCTTGTAGGACTCATGATCGTCGAACTCTTCTCTCTACTAATGGGAATGGAGATTTGTCCGCACAGAGTACCTAACCCGCTTTTTAAACCTCTCACAAACGCACAGTGTGGCGTCGAGTCTGCATTATCATGTTACTGATGCACAGAAACTCAGAGTCTCAGTCTACCTTGGCTTCTATCTCTATCCATGAAGATGAGAACCTTAGTATTTTCAGAAATGGCAGGGATGTAATCCCCCGAAGCAAAGTATTCTAGCTCACCATATATTATATATTATACAGCTAAGGATTATTCTTCATGTTTGTTATTATACAAGTTCGATTCGCAAATTTCCTCTGATAAAAAGGGGAATCGGCTTCTCTCTGACTAAACTACACCGCTCCCTAAAAACCCCCCTATCATACAACTACTGAATCCCCAACGTCCTCTTCTCTTTCTTTTCTCAATGATTCCTTTTGTACATTAGCTTAGCAGTAAGTTAATATAAGAGATTTATCCCTTCACATTAGGAATCGTTCAATTATTACAGTTACTAGTATGTACCGAGTAGAGCAGATGTTATTGAAGCAGAACACGGCAGAACAGACCGTCAACGAGCCGCAAGCTGGAGGGTCAACCCCAGCAGCCGATAGAACCCTGCAGGCAATCCTGGTGCAGTTAGCCGCGCAGAATGAGGCTATGCAGCAACAAATCATTATGCAGAATAAGATACTACAGCAGCACATGGCCACTCAGAACGCTGCAAACGTTGCAATAGAACAACGCGATGGGACTCCTGGTTGGAAGGCTAAGCCAGCTAGAAACTAACCGATTAGCTTCAACGCAAAACCTAACGATGCCAACAACACCGACCTTGACGACATCCGCAGTAGCTACCTCCCGTCGCCAAGCCATTAAAGTGCAACCTTATGATAATGCCGACCGTACCCTTTTCCCGGTGTTCAAGACCCCAGTTGCAAGGAAAAGAGACCTTATTGGCAGCGAGCGGGCCCAAATTCGTTACGGGTTTGGATGTCTCCGGGGCAAGGCCGCCCAGCGAATCCAGCCTTGGATAGAGGCTTACTGCAATCGGCCGCGGAATTTACACTGGTGAAGTTCTTTGAGCAGCTAGATACGGCTTTTGCGGACACAGAAGCAAGGGAGAAAGCTACGCGCAAGCTTGGCTTTATGCGACAAAAAGATCGTGAACTCGGAGAGTTTCTCTCCGAATTCGATCAAACCTTGTTAGAAGCCCGAGCCTATAGTTAGGAGGATGACGTCAAAAAATCCTACTTGCGGGCCACCCTATCATTCGAGTTATCCGACCGAATGGTTATGGTAAAAGAGGAAGACACGGACAAGGAATATTGCAAGCAGTTGCGCGTGATTTCCGACCGGCTAGCAAGCCACAAACAGCGCCTAAGACTTAACCGCTCGCACAAGGACAAGGTATCCTTTAGACCTTCAACCTCGCCCGCATCCGGACCCATGGATTGGGAGTCTACCAGCGTATCGCAGGCCCGAACCTGTAGGGCTAAGTGAGTGACTGACGGGGAATTATCCCGCCGCCGCCAAGAGGGAAGATGCCTGCGCTGTGAAGCTAGTGGGCACCTTGTGAAGCACTGTAAATACGCGCCTGCCCGCCGCCCCGCTACCGCCGCTGTGCTGGAGAAGAAACTACCGAGAAGCAAGCCGAAAAGCGAGTGGCTCCCGTGAAAGGACGTACACAGGAGCGAGCCAGCCGACTTATGGAGCTGATTACGTGGGGGTCAGATCGCCGGAAAGAGTGGGACCAATTTAAAAAGGAAGTTAGATTCACGATCCCCTCTTTCATCGTATCTATTGTTGATAAAGAAAGTAACGCACTACCAACCTTATGTCTACATGTATATAATCCCTCACATTGCGGGAGACCATAACATGATATTAGGGGAGCCGTGGCTTCGGCACCAACACGCTCACATTAACCCCGATAAACCCCATGGCTCGCAAGTTGAATTCAGCGATGGTATTGTGGTACGGAAGAGGTTCTGCCAAGCCGAAAGCAGACATATAGCCTATTGGAGCCGCTGCATTCGCCATACATGTCCGCAAAAAGAGGGAAGGGGAGAAGGTGCAGATCTTCTCTGCGAGCTTCCAGGATATTGAGAAGGCACTCAGACGTTTGGACAAGAAAGATCATATTGACCCTCGTGAGAAACTGCCGCAATGCTATCACCAATATTTGAAAGGATTTAGCCGTGAAGATGCTGACACTTTGCCACCACACCGACCCGGGGTTGATCACAAAATTGAGTTGATCAAGGACGAGAATGGCAATACACCGGAGCCGCCGTATGGGCCGTTATACAACATGTCCCGTGAAGAGTTGCTAGTCTTACAGAAAATACTACTGGACCTCCTAGAGAAGCAATTCATACGTGTTAGCAAGTCTGCCGCTGCGGCCCCTGTTCTTCTAGCAAAAAAGTCCGGAGGTGGGCTACGGTTCTGTGTCGATTACCGCGGGCCGAATGCCATCACAAAAAAGGACCGTTACCTACTCCCTTTAATCAATGAGACCCTGGAAAGAATCGGGCAAGCATGTTGGTTTACTCAGCTTGATGTTATTGCTGTATTTGACCGGATTAGAGTTGCACCCGGAGATGAATGGATGACAGCCTTTCGCACAAGGTTCGGCCTCTACGAATGCTGGTGACACCCTTCGGTCTAGCCAACGCGCCGAGTACGTTTCAGCGATACATCAACTGGACCCTGCATGGTTTTCTAGATGAATTTTGCTCCGCTTACCTTGATGACGTCCTAAGATTCTCTTCCGGATCTCGCGAAGAGCACAGAAGGCATGTGAAAAAAGTGCAGCAACGTTTACAAGAAGCCGGCTTGCAGCTAGACATTGACAAATGCGAGTTCGAAGTACAAGAGACGAAGTACTTGGGATTTATTGTATCGACAGGCCAAGGTGTACGAATGGTCCCCGCGAAGGTTGAAGCTATCACTTCCTGGGCTTCACCAACAACAGTTAAAGGGGTGCGGCCATTTCTAGGATTTGCCAACTTTTACCAACGCTTTATACGTAACTTCTCGGAGCTAGCGGGACCGCTGACGAACCTTACGCAGAAGGGCCAAGTATTCAAGTGGACTGACATGTGAGAAAGCTTTCCGGAAGCTCAAGACTATGTTCACCACAGCACCGGTACTTATGCAATTTAGTTCTGAACGGGAAACAAGCATAGAAGCCGATTCATCAGGTTGGGCCACCGGTGGAATGCTGTCGCAATATGACTGATGGAGTATTACGTCCTTGCGCCTACTTTTCGAAGAAGAATAGTCCCGCGGAGTGTAACTATGAGATCCATGACAAAGAGCTATTGGCGATCATCAATGCGCTGAAGGAATGGGAATCCGAAACGATCAGTCTTGAGAACTTCCGCACTCTTACTGATCATAAAAACCTGAAGTATTTCACTACCTTACGACGATTGAATGAGTGGCAAATGTGATGGGCCGCTACATTGAGTCGATATGACTTCACGCTGCATTACCGACTCGGCAAACAAGCTAGCGGACCAGACGCGGTATCTGTAGAGAACAAGACCTGCCACAAGACTCTACCGATGAGAAACTCCAGCACCAAGAACGACGATTCCCGGACCCCAACATTTTCAAGGAAGAGTCGGACCTCGAGTCTACCACTATGCACGTCGCTGCCATCCTAGCGTCACCAGCCTTTGACATCGATGAAGAGGCCATGATCGCCCCTATCGAAGAAAACGAGGATGTGGACACCTTGAGGAGCTTGCCACTAGATCAGCACTGGAGGATCGTAGAATGCCAGGAAGAGAAATACAGCCTTATTCCAACTGCTGTACAAAATAGCGCCTTATGATTCCCAAAAGAACTAGGCCTGAAAGTCAGCCATAGAGTGTGCAGTCTCCCCTGAGGGCCACCTACTATATCGAGACCGCCGTTGGGTTCCCGAGATCGAATCATTACGGACTAGGATCATGCAGGAAACCCCTGATTCTACTCTTACTGGACATCCTGGCCGTACTACATTGTACGCTATTCTTGCACGACAATTCTATTGGCCTAATATCGGTGCTTCTGTCCCCCGTTTCATACGAAATTGCGACAAATGCCGAGCCAATCATGTGCACCGCCATGGAATGCTGAAACCGTTACCAATCCCTGTCCGAAAATGGAGAGAGATATCTATTGATTTCATTGAGAAATTGCCAGAATCAAATGGATGCAAAAACCTCATGGTCATTGTCGATCGCCTAGGGAAAGGGACGATACTGATTCCTTGCGAGCATATAGACACCTCTACCATAGCAGAAAAACTCATACAATATTTTATTGGCTATCATGAAGTTCCCAGTGCAATCACATCGGACCGTGGTACTCAATTTGTCAAAAAATGTGGAAAAGGTTTTGTGAGCTCCTGGGGATTAAAAGATGTCTGTCTACGGCTTATCATGCAGAGACGGATGGCCAAACAGAACGGATGAATGCCACAATCGAAGCTTACCTCAGTTTCTTCTGTGATCATACGCAAACTAATTGGGCCTTTCTCCTACCTATGGCACAATTCGCAATCAGTGGGAGAGATTCTGCATCCACAGGGATTAGCCCCTTCTTCCTAGACCATGGATATCACATAGAACCTATTCAGCTGGAAGAGCCTCAAGACGCACCGGATGCTACTAGAGAACAGAGATCAAGGGCCCGACAAGGACAGGAGATTGTCACAAAGCTAGCCGATGCATTAGAGATCGCTAAAACGGAGCTCGCGGCCGCCCAGCGTATGCAAACCGTCATCGAGATGCTGCACCTGCCTACCAAGTGGGTGATAAAGTATGGCTGGACTTGCATAATATACAGACTGAACGGCCAAGCAAGAAATTGGACTCTTGCAACGCTAAATACACGGTCTTAGAGAAGGGTGGCTCGCACGCCTACCGGCTTGATACCCCTAGCGGAATCCACAATGTCTCCCATACCATGCTACTACGACCCGCAGCTTCTGACCCATTCCCAAGCCAACAGACGATTATCAGCCCCCGTCGCAACTAATCAATGGGGAAGAAATAATGGATGAACGATGGAAGCGGGTTGGCAGAGGGCATCGTCACAGCTATTGGTTAAATGGGTTGGCTACAGGACACCTAGCATGCCGCAGTGCTATTTGAAGAAGCCGAGGCACTAGATAGATGGAGGGAACACCACCCACAGTTAGGACGACCGGGAGGGGGTAGTGTAGCAGGCTGAAGCCCGTAGTTTGTCTCGGGCCTGTAGGCCCTCGATTACGTTCCACCCACGTGACTAAACTACACCGCTCCCTGCTGAATCCCCAATGTCCTCTTCTCTTTCTTTTCTTAACGATTCCTTTTGTACATTAGCTTAGCAATAAGTTAATATAAGAGGTTTATCCCTTCACACCAACGCTTCCTTGTTGATTTCCGGACTACGAATTGCTAGCAATATGCATATCTAGAATTGGAATGGGTAGTAACTCTGAGAAGATCTTAAACTCCTTAGCTTTAGCATACAGGAATGTTTACACAACTGCTCCTAACATGGTGGTTTGAATTCGTCCGCCCGAGCCTTTGATTAATCAAGACCATACCTAGGCGTACAACTAACATTCACCTTCGAGTCATACTGGTCCTCGTTTTGGTCTGTAGCAAGGAACCTGTTGAAGATGATAAGATATTGGACTTCGCCGCTGAAAAGCTTGTGGTGGCCAAAATCTTCTTGTCTCCCCTCTCTTCCCTCAATACCGGATTCTGCCGGCTATGGAAAAGTCCCGGTCTTGTGTCGAATTCAAGGTAGAGCGAGAGATTATCGCAAGAAACAAAATCTAGAGCCGAGAGAATCCCTATCCCTTCAGGCTCTCCTCCCGTTCCACAATTCGCCCGACGCGGGACACCTCTTCAATGACGTCCCCGATCTTCATCTTCCGCTTTCCCACCTCGAGTTTGATCTTCTTCCCTCCTTTAAATTCAATTGTCATCTCTGGGAGCTGCGTCGACCTGCGAGGGAGCTGTTTTACGTTGATGTCGATATGCGAGGCGCTACCGGCGGGTGTGGTCGTTGGGTTTTGTAGAAGATTGAGGAAGAGTCGACACGGTCGTGAAAGTGGAGAGAAAGGGGAGAAAGCGGTGCGAAAAGACGTGATCGTTTGGACGGGGATCGTCATTTTCGAAGACAAGCTCGGAGCCTTTTCTATGCAGGTCTGTAATGCCGTTAATGTCTATTAGTAGGTTTGCACACCGTGACCTGCCGCATTCCTTTGGAGTTATTTGGGATGCGCATCGTTAACACTGACAATTATTGACGAGGCGGTATAGGCACCTTTGTTTGCGTCTGGTTTGCGTCTGGTTTGCGTCTGGTGGAGGTTAGTTCAGTTATCGTACTAATACAGACAATGGTTTGGTTCGGAAACACCCTTTCAGCCACAACACCCCTTTCGGTTTGACTGTTGATCCGGGCCCGGCCGCACAACAATAGTAGGTAAGTTCCCTTGTCAGGTACTTTTTATGCCACGCTTCCTATTCAAGGTGGCGCAGCGAGGTTCCCCTATCCTCAATCTTAAATACAGAGGAAAAGCCCCACTTTGACGATCAAATAATGGCTGCAAGTAAGCGTTTACACCAGGCAAATAGGCAGCACTAGAATCTCGCCGCGTTACCGATTGCACAACCGGATCCTATACCGAAGAGGACATAAGCGGGACACCCTTGGCAAGGTGGATGGGCGAGGCCTTACCACCGCAGAGATCGCGGAACGAGATGTGATAGCCAAGCCTAGACTGAATATAATGTATTGCTACGTAGGGCGCGATACACGAGAATCCTAAGTATAGAGAGGGAAAGAAAGAGACTTGGGAAAAAGGAATATCACGGCTCGCAAACGGGATAAATATGATTAATGATATTATTAATGATACATCCCTCAACTTATATGTAATGTACACGTGTGTACTGTCCGTAAAACTTGATATGATTGAATAGAAAGCATGAGTGAGCTGTGATAGCTGATACAACTTCAGCTTTCTCGATTCATAAACTTCATGATATTAACTCGTCCGTTAGCTGGATGTACTTGCAGTACATCAGCACGGAGATCGGGTCTATATTCTTCCAACGGCTATGGGTTCCGCTTTAATACGCGTTTAAATATAATTCGTTAGCTGCGTAGGTCCAACAATGTCTAAAGGATAACACCGTCCGTTGGCACAACGTGGCATTATTATAGGTAAGCCCTCACTGGCTCTGATATAGTTGTTTAACTTCCTTTCCCACAGCCTACTTGATGGTTTTCAACAACAATGACCACTCTATCCGCCTTGCACGGACGCTTGAAGAATGCCTCTGCGGCATTAAGCGGAAACAAGCCACTCATCAATCGATTAAAAAACTTCACAGTTTCTATAGGACAAGGGGATGAAGCTCGCTTGGAACTTGGAGCCGAAATACATACCCGGCTCAAAGAGGTTGAAGACGAGATAGAGCTACTGAGAGTGGAGGTTGATGATATTGAGGCGATTGGAAGCAGTAAGCGAAAGGTCGGAGAGCCTAGTGAGAAAGAGGTCGAGAGGAACCGGGTAATTGCTTTGGCAGAGACATTGGAGAGCGATTTGAAAAGGTTGGAACCTTGGGAAAACACACTTTCCAACCATCATTCACAAATCATAATAACTCCTAACTTATCCGGTGAACAGGACAAGAGGCGAATTTCGAAACGCCCAACTGCAAGCGAACCGCAACGCGGAGTCTGCCAAGCGAAAAGAACGGGATCTATTGCTATCCAGAGTTCAAGAGGGCAAGAACCTCAAGCAACCATCTCAGAAGCTTACGCACGATGAAGTTGTGGTTAACGCGTCCAGTGACGTTACTGCCGCTCTCAGGAGGACCCATGAACGAATGCAGGCAGAGCTTTCAAGAAGTCGATTCGCTCAAGAGACGCTAGGTTCGCACCCCAACTTTGCCACGAACGGAGTCACGTTGACTTGCCTCTACAGAGAAATCGACTGCTGCCCTCTCTTCCTTGTCAGAGTCGTATAGCAATCTGGATACTTTGCTAAGTTCCTCTCGCACCCTCGTCAGCTCCTTGCTGCGCTCTCAGAAATCAGATACCTGGTACCTCGAGACAGCATTCTACATCCTAATAGCCACAATAGTATGGCTTGTTTTCCGACGGATGTTATACAGCCCGCTCTGGTGGCTTGTTTGGATGCCAGTTAAAATTGTTTATAAGTTCACAATGGTAATACTGGGCACCATCGGAATTCAGGGCATGACAGTCCAGCTCTCTTCCTCCACCGCTTTGAGCCGCCTTCCAACGACAGGAGTTCCGAGAATAAGCAGTACACATCCTCCCGGATATTCTGTTGAAACTTGGGTATCTGGAAGCATCTTTGATCAAAGTCCTATTTCTACTTCACGACTTGATAGCGAGACTATGGCCGAGAAAGTTGGGAAGATGGTAGAAGGACCTAGTCAGCAAATACCCAGCAACGAAGTTACAAGCATTGATAATCCGCCGCCAGATGGAAATGAAAGAGAGGATGAAATAGCCCGCAATCCCAAAAAAAGGATGTATGAAGAGGACATAAGAGTATATTCAAGGGATGAATTATAGATTTAATGAGATAATTATGCGATAATGCGACTAACGAGAAACCCTACTCGCACTGTGCGTTGTTATGTTGGCATCCCGCTTTCTCACGTCAGGAAGGCGGTTAGTAGTATTCTCAGCGTATCATTGCCTACCTATAACTTCTCTAATGCTACGAGTATAAGTTACTTGAGCGTACTATGAATGTAAGGGGATGTGGTAAGCAAATTTGGAGAAGTAGAGGCAGCCGTCGGCCCACACGTAGAGGCAGAAGTACGGATAGAATATACCCAGAGATGTGTTGTGGAACCAGGAAGGCCGACTAGAGGGCAGCGCATGGCGTACTCCAGAAATTATATTATGTTGAAGCCCGAGTTCGGCTCACGCGCCTTCTCGTACATTGGATGAGGTAGTTTTCGTCCCACATAGAAGAATCAAAACTTTTCATCCGGTTATGCTTTGGCGGCCTCACAAGCGATGCGATTCAGCCCTATCAGATGGCTTACCGGGCTATGGATGTTTGAAGAAGTAGGTATCACTGATGTGCCCTTCGGGGATTTTACACGACTCAAAAGAAAGTTGAAGTGCGATGACTTCACCTGCTTGACATATCTTCAAATTTGACGCAAAGTGGCTACCCAAACGCACAACTAAATTTCCCAACAATGCTCCTTTTGATTTGCTCTGGGGAAGTGCTCACCCTCGGGAATTTGGGCACTTTTTCTGGAGGAGCAGGCCCTGGTTATCGTGCTTCTGGAATGTTATCCTTCACCATAAATGGAAAGCACTTAGCTCACGGATTGAGCTTGATGAAACAGCGCTGACTTTTCAAAAGATTAGGAGTATGCGGCTGCGATAGGCGACTTATTCAAACAGAAGGTGACGCTGTTTTCAACTTCACCGATGGTACGAAAATGATAATTTATCAGCTTTCCATGGAGACCAGTAGTAACCAAAGAAGCAGCATGGAATTTGCCATATTACAATGGTCCTCCCAAACGGGTTATTCGATGTTATGCTATCTTCTCCGGTATCCCCCTGGCTTGCGTAGCGACTATCTCTGTGTCAGCGGCTTGATTGAAGGGGAGCAGGTGTGTTAAAATATTGCTATTGACAACAAGGAGAGAGACTGCTAGCCCGCTGCGCCAGCCACACATACAATACACCCGGTAGAAATCCGAAGGACTAAACACTGTTTGATCATGATTCATACGACGACCGGATGAGAGTGTGATGGTACATCCTTACATGGTATTTTTTGACTTCTTATGTGTCAAGAAGCCTTGGAAACACACAAGGTACCCAGGTAGGTGTTACTATTCTCCATATGTACAGTATATGGGGACTTCGTGAAAATCACCATCATCACCATCACCTACATAATTCCACCTAGTTATTGTTGTTGATGTTAACAGATGCCACGGCACTTAGTGCAGCACATGAAGGCCCAGCCTATGTGATGGTCCTAACAGTTATTCAACACTCCACCTACGCCAAGGCTGACAATCTCAGCCTGGGACAATCCACCATTGGATTTGCTATTTCGAAATTCTCACGAATTAAAGAGATGGTTTATTCTAAAATGGTTACGACAGCTCAATCATAAGGTCTTATGCTTTAAAGTCATTATAGACAAGAGACACGTTTGCCGGCTATGTTATTACATAGAATATATATATACTACCGATCTACTAGTACTAGTGGATGCGGGCGCTTCGCTCCCGTGGTTGGGACTTGTCTGAAATTCTCATCAATAAAATAGACAGATCGAATGAATCCTTGGGGTGAATAGGTATGACAACTTAAACTGATTGGGTTGTTGAGGTCTTATGCTTAACAAACAAGGAGGCTGCGGTGCGGCTTAAATATTGGCTTCGGCATACAGGGATATTGCGAGAATGATTGGACCCAGACTGCGCATCTCAGAGGGATCCTGTGTATTCCACGGGCCGAATTGGCGCATCGTCAAGAACGAAGGGGGTTCATTGCTGTCTACTTCATTATTGAGATATGCTACATATCTCTCTGTGTATTCTGCTAAAGTCAAGAATATTTCATGTCGATCCTGCGAGACATGGATTCGCCTGGTTTCTTTTTAGTCTCATAGGAAAAAATGGTAGGACATGAGAACGTACAGCTTGTCCCGGGAAACATTGGTATCATTCTTAATCCAACCGACCATTTGGGCGCTCTCCTGCACCTGAATGAGACTCCGGTTAGGCCTCCTGATCACGGGTT
The DNA here is from genome assembly GCA_019804575.2 of Pseudotulostoma volvatum. Lineage (NCBI taxonomy): Eukaryota > Fungi > Ascomycota > Eurotiomycetes > Eurotiales > Elaphomycetaceae > Pseudotulostoma > Pseudotulostoma volvatum. The sequence continues at coordinate 5,503 of JAHQZX020000206.1, read as the reverse complement.
TCACTTCAATGAGAGCAATGGGGTTTCCTTCGCCGTCGTCCAGATATCCATCAGTCCTGGCTTCGAAGCTAGCTTCCTCAAAGCTAGCAATAAATGCCATTCTGTGTGGAGTCCAGCTACTTCGAAGTCCAAAATGAATTGTAAGTGCATTAAGGAAGAATAAGAGAGCTGTGTTGACAATTTGCTCGTCTTCTGTTGGAGGAAACATCGATTTCTGAAGCTCCTGGGGAACAAGGTTGACCGGGGTCATGGTGGTGGAGGAGATTCTTCAATCACAGAATATCCGTCGTCATCGTCGGCTTCTCCTAGGATTGGTGTGGGGAATGACTTGCTGGGCTTCTTTGATGGCGTTTCAGGGTTCTAACCGGAGGTGGGCAAATTTAGCCGTCACCTGGGCACGAGTACGTTTCGCAATGGGCGTATCAAACGTGCTCGGTCCGATGGCTTCTCTGCTGCTTACAACCTGCAATTGGTAGTGGCGGGCCACTGCGAAGCTCCCCTCTGGTATTTCTAGGCGACCAAAACTGTTGCAGTATACGCTCCATGATTTGTAGTCAGCGAGCATCTTAGTTGCTTTGGCGAGATGCTGACTTAGTTGCTTGACTGGCTGTTCGGTCCGAAGCGTTCCGATGCTTCAAGTTGAATGGATGATAGCCAAGACGCTAAATTTTCTTAGTAATCAAAATTAGTCGCTTATTGCGCCACACATAAATTTAGTATTCACTATGAAGTACTGCAGTATTTAATTCGCAACACACGTGGAGTCTTGCCCAAATGATGCTAATTCATCTCAGTACTTCAGAGGTGTTCATGGTGTTATAATTAAACTAAACCTAATTGAGTCAACCCGTGGAATTCATCAATCTATGGACGAAGAAGATTTTATCAACTCCACCAAATCAACGAGATAAGAATTCATTCTGGTAATTTGGGCCATATAAACCAAGAGGAAAATGCCGCCTTTAAATTCGCAATGCACTACCCCTATATTGAGTGGTGAGGCACCTCCTACCGCCACCTACCCCGCCTCTATATGAGCCGATACCGCTGTCGAGCCGCCTGAGGAAGCAGTCGAATCACCCATTATTAAAAATCTGGGAAACCATGCCAGGGTGAATATGATTCTCAGGTGTATATAGGATAAGCATAGATTCACTTTGAATCGTTTCCTTCACCATCTCGTTACTTCGGAATCCACAATCAATCAATCAAAGCCCGCGTAAAAAAGCTCTCTTCAGGAATTTCACAGAAGGAAATGGTTGAACAGCTCGTTAACCATTCCGATGATCACCATGAGGCCTACATGTTAGCCCTCGTGGATCGGTTGCGTGTTGAATTCAACCGCCTTGGTTTCACAGGTATTGGTCTAACTATCTATTCATAAGCTTGACATCCTCATATTTACACTCGGTTCCGAGAAACAGCGCCAGTATTACGTAGGCTGCTTCTTGCATTACTGGGGTCGAAACTCCATTCTCGGCGGATCTGGTAGTAGACGATGATTGCTCGTCAGCGCGTTCATATAAGTGAAATAGCCCTGTTGTACCTTGGTTAACAGTTTTGGGCTAATTGTATTTCTATTCATAATATCAAGGTCCTTTAGAAGCATGCAGGGGAGAAGGAAACATAGGAGATCACCAATGCGCTGAATGTATTTCCACTGCTCACTCCAAATTTGGTCACGACAGTTGTCACATAGCATCGAAGGGGCACGGAGACAGCTTGCAGAATCATGCTCTTCCCAAACCAGTACCCACAACCAGCACGAGATCTTTTCGTTGATAAATAAGAGGGTACAATGCGTCCCGCTGGCCAGGCTTGATACTATAGGGATATATCGCTATCATCTGCACAGACACGTTATCCCTGTTGGCTCGCATGATGACATTTCGAGCCAGCTTTTTTCGCTCGGGAGAAACGCGTAAATTCTCAGAGGCTGCATTGCCGTCGTCGATCTCTACAGCATCCAAACAAAATAAGGCCATCAAAGTTTCCGTTTGATTTTTAGAAGCGTCGCATCATTGCCATGTTCGGATCTGGTAGTAGACAATGATTGCTCATCAGCGCGTTCATCTCGAAGGCGTTGGTTCGGATGGCTGAGGTGGTTTTTTGGTTTTGCTCTCTTCCGGTGCCGTCGCTGCGAGCCCATAACAGCAACGCATATTGCAACCACAACACAATGTAATCAGCTCGTATTGACCTTCGGTAACGCAGAGAATAGTCCATTAAATATATTTATAGTATGATTAGTGCCTATTTCAAACCCCTAACGGGGAAGAGATCCCGATTTTGTGTGGGGCCTAGAGGCCATTTTTCGGTGCGAGTTTTTGGGCCCGATTTCCAACTTTATTCAAAGAAAAATTACACCAACATACTCCGCTTCTCAAGGGCTATGGTCTGACGGGTCCGATTCTTGATATTACTCTTGGGGTGGTGGTTCTATCAATTTTCGAGAAAGGGGCGCTTGAACACAGTCAAAAGTCCGAGAATTGTTATGATAGCGCCTAAGCACATCCAACACAAAAGGCTTAGTAATCATAATAAATTAGTATGTCATGTGATTGCCTTTTGTGGTCTGAGCCACTGAGATAATTGATAATTGGCTATAAGTTGGGAGACGAGTCGCGGTCACCCGGCAACGGATCACCCCTAAAACACAGTCAATTCCGTTTTTCAAGAGACCGATATCTCCTGTCCATAGCCCAATCCAAAATCCTTCTGACACTCATCTTTTTTTCTTCCCGGCGCATATCTTCACTCATAACATAACAGAGCCATATTCTGATTCCTTCACTCACCTCCCGCCATGCCAGCTCCCCGCGAGTTACCCAGGCGGAGAGAAATGCGCTATGCGCTGGGAGGACTCAAAAAACAAGTCGAAGCCTTTAATAATCACCAGCTTGATAGATCCCCATGCATGATACCAAACATCCACGTTCAGCCAATGGACTTGGACGAGAACTCAGACGCCAAGCCAGCTTTCTTCGCCCCATACCCAGCCCACTTGTTACCCGACCCAGATGACGAAGTGATAGAAACGAAGTATTATGATTTTGATTCCTTCCTAGAGGATGAGAGGGAGCCAATATCCTGTGCGGACGCCACCATAATTTACTTCTCATCATATACCTCCGACTACATTTTCAAGAGACACATTCGTGATGAGAACATTCCGTGGGACTAGATAAGGTAAATCTCCGGCCTGGATTTATATTTTTCGGTTCATTTCGGTCTCACCTATGTGATAGTACTCTTGAGAAGGTTCCTTTCAAAGACGTTTACGAGTTTCATTATCCTCAGTCCGGGCCCGCCGATGCTTATCAGGTCAGGGGTGGATCCTCTCCGCATATAAAAGCCATCATGTATAACAACCTGAACGGCACTGAACATCAGATTCTTCGGGGAGAGCTGCTCCTTGCCCTACGACTGATGTTCGAACAGCTAAGGCGGTCACAGTTCATACAGCATAAGATTGCACCGGTAATACTCTCTCCCCACCCTATATATTTGACAAACTGACAATCCCAACAGATTCTGCTGTTCTCCTTTATGGGACCTCAGCATGCGAGAGTAATAGAAGCGCATTTTGATGGCAGTTCCCTTGTAGTGCGCCCGACCAAACTCTATGACTTCCGTACAAAGGATCAAGCAGCGTTGAAGAAATTTGCGCAATGGTTCTTCGGGAAACCTACTGGATCCACAGAGATGTGACATTGGCAGCCCTGTTCATTTGATCAGGTAAATAAGGTTATAGTTGATTGGAAATGGGTTGGCGGCTTGGTCTATGGTGGATGGCTCTAGTGATCACATTTCGGTGACTGAATATGAGAATTATTCATGGAATTTACTTAGTACCCATACAAGCAGGGTGCATTCTTCTGTTTCTTGTTGTCTACACGGTAGTCTGGTTATACGTGTCGAGAATTTTTTTATACCCAAGGCTAGGGTCACCCAGAGAGGCCGCGACTTCCCAATCTTTCCAATATCCCTAGAACTTCATGGCGCATTCTATCACCACCAAGATATCCTGAAATCCCATAGTGCATTGTCACCTCGAGGGTTTTCGAGGGTCTTCTAGAATTTTCTAGAGAACCCTAACCATATATATATATTGGCCAATCTCCTAGATAGTTATTTCTTTTCTTTCTTTCTTTCTCTAGCTTAGAGTTCTTGTAAATAGGTAGTCATATAGGAATCTATTCTATTTATTATCCTAAGATTCTACGTTCATTACATCTTGGAAGATCTCAATCTTTGATCTCAGATTACGGTTATTCTACCGTGGCAAATTAGACCTACTACTCGTTCAATAGAACCAATCTTTTGTGTATGGCTCTAAAACCACCTCCACGCCCCAGCCTCGCCAAATTACCTCCCTTTATTCGCCATTTTTAATTTTCCTAATTAGGTAATGAATATTATCATCTTTACCACCCGTAGTCAAGCCCAGTGGGTAATGAATTCAAAGGCAATGATGCCTTTGAAAGTACGGCCTCTCAATTATCCCATCTCGATTTGGATGATGCTGCCTCTGAAGCATCACAGCTTTCCCAGACGGCCTCTGAAACCTCACACTGTAGGGATGAAGGACCCCCTTGTCTGGGAGTCAGAGTCAGAGTTAGAGGTAGAAGGAGAAAGAGAATCTAAGCCTGAACTGGAAATCCTTAAATTAAAACCCCATCTTCATATGGCGAATGTCATCAGGCACTCCGAGATATCGATAATAAGGTTCAAGATGCACTCAGCTCGCCATCCCGTGCTCGATACAAGGTCATCACAGAGTCTACAGGCGTCTTTCTTATGCGCGGGAGTCTCCATGAGATGGAGGTTGCGCAGGCTCGTGCCGGAGCAATTCAAACCCACAAACGCAAACTGTGCGCTCGGAAAAGTCTAAGCATATTAGGTAGGTAAAAACGAGAAGACCAAGCTAGAGAACAGAAAGAGACAGGCGAACTGCTGCGTTAAGAGATGATATCTCTCAACGAGCAACTCGCACTAAACCCAAACAGGAAAGTATTATAAGACACTGGCGAAAACGACCACGCCTTGCCTTTCTCAAAGCAAACTCAGGACTTGTTGGTGTCGAGATTGCTGATTCGATATGGGTTCCAATTCGAGACCCTCAAAAGAACCCAACCGCTACCGAAAAAGAAGCCCTTCGTACCAATCAATCACTATACGATGCTCTTCAATGTGCGCAACAAGAATGGAACGAGAGCCGATCAGAGGACCCTGCGGACTTTACGGCGGTTGCCATCGACCCTGCGATCTTAGATCGCGAACGACAGTTCCAGGTGCAACAAATGGCTCTGGATCGGGTAGTCATGCAGATATGTTCGGAGGAGGAAAATGAAGAGGGAAGTGTTGTAGAGTCACCACCACGATCGGTGGCATCTATCGATTCGATTGCCGCAAATGCGGATTTAGTCGCTTTTAATTTTTAAATAATAACATATGTAAAGACAGTGCACTTCAATAGTACATAATAAAAATTTCTAGTTGT
>JAHQZX020000205.1:0-14810 GCA_019804575.2 Pseudotulostoma volvatum | reverse complement strand
TATTTTCGAGCTCATGGCTCGAAGAAGAGGTAGTATCATTAATTTCCATGTTGAGCCCAGCCCTGAAGCGATAAGGGGGATGAGCAAAAAATTTGATTGTATACCCAAGCTTTTTAAAAAGAATATTATCCAAGGAGATAATGGCACCTTATATATTATTATAGATAGAGGCAACATAGCTAGTTATGCCCCATCTCATTGGGGTATAATGTCTGACGAAATGCTGGCATCATATACCGCGGTCCTTGGCACTATATAGCATCGACCAAAAGTGTAAGAAACCGGATTTTAAAATAAAAGGCGGAATTTATAATATACTTACCGACTCGATCCAGATTCCTCTTGGGTTAGGGAATTCTCCCCATAATACTTTCTCTGGATCGAATTCTGATAAGGGTCTTAGGCCCGCGACCCTGTTCCCCTCTCGAAAGATATAATATTGCCCAGAAAGATATTCTAAGCTTCCTGATTTGTATCCCTCTAATACGGCAGCAGCATTCGCAGCATGTTCCCCTATTTCTGGACTCTCTAGGAGAAATTCAAGCTCCCAGATCCTCCGTTCTAGAGGTGATTTTGCCGGAGGGAGACTATCGAGATTTCTAAGTATGGCAAGGGCGCCATCAAGAGAGACATCACCTCCACCAGACACAAGCTTTAATAGCCTCGCGATACAGCGAAATTAGAGCTAGATGTTATTTAAGAAAGATAGTCGAGTAGCTCTGGGTGTTAAATTAACCCTTACTACTAGAAAGGAAGAGGAGGGAGATCAGATTCCTTTTGCGCCATCGATCGCAGGACAGTTAAGTAAGTAAGTATTCCTCAACACGAATACAGATAAAGCACAAGGAGTAAGACCGGTGGTGACCGCTGAAAGAGCTGTAATCTCAGCACACACTTATCAATGGGAAGATTTCTTAGAAGACTTGATTTCTTCAGGTAGAAACTTTCAAATTATTCCACAGGCTGGCTTGGGTCTGGAGGGCGGTAAGAGCCTTATGCCACGGTTTCTATTTGTGAATTCTAGGTTCTCTATCGGAGATCTCTGTCAGTAGGAGATATCTAACCACATTAAAATGAAGAGAATATTTAATATGGAGCCAGAAAACTTATATAATCTTATAGGTGACATAGCTATGGAGATTATAATACTAAGTATAACACTATAAGTAATAACTTGGATATCATAACTCTATAAAGGTGAAATTAACTTCTACCGATGCAGCAAATGTACCAAGGGACCAGCCCCAGCCACATTATAAGGGCGGAACAAGGAATGAAGAACCAGCCTGTTTCTACCACTTTAAATTATAGAGCAATAAAGGGCAAAACGTAGATATTGCTAGAATAAGAAACGCAAATGCACCGGCGGACGCACCGGGCTCGACGTTGTTTATAACGGCACCACCTCTAAATTCAGTCGTGAAGCGGACAAGGGAGGCGCTGTTATATCCAGAGATGCCTTCATCTTGCCTTGTGAACAGGCGGCGCAGACTGGGGGGGTGATAAGGAACCGAAAGGTTCATTGTACCTCCCACTGCTCGAAAATCCCGGTGACCTAACCGATTGTGCCACATTCGCAACGTGCTAGACTCTCTGGTTCGTAAAGCACGAGGGGAATCGATCATGGATTTTCTAACGTAAACTTAGGAGAGGTCCAAGAGTGCGTCGGGTAACTTATACCTAGGGTCGGTATGCTCGAGAATTTGGACAACATTGCTTTCAATGAGTAGAGAGTAGCCAGCTTGGTCAAGGCGTCGAGGATAATAGGTTCTCATCAAGGTCCGGTACAAGCCAGACAGAAAGATGGAGGAATCTGAAGTAGTTGAATGCATTGGTCCTCGGTATAGACAACGGTGTTGTTACCTAAGTAAGCTTCCCTAGGACTTCGAAAACGCTTGTAATCTCTGAGGACCAGCAAATCATTAAAGTGCCGAGACGTGCCGGAGTCCAAGATCCAGCTGGGGATGGCCTTAGCCAGATCCTTACGAATTGACATAGAACGCGCGAGCCAGTAAAAGGTGGGCTGAATCAGGGGGGCTATGACATTGGGAGTTTTGAGGGGGAGGGTTAGGTGGGTGACATTTGCCTGTGGTCGATACCATGGCAGAGAGTGGACTGAGTTTGCATGAAAAGAAGAAAGCATGAGAACTTGAGTAAGAGGCTGAGAAGGAAGTTGATGGGCGGGCCTGGCAAGGTAGGCCTTGCCGTGTCTGTCAATGCGAGCTCCGCCAGAGCTAATCGGACGTTGCTTTGTTCGGCATTCTCGTTCTTTATGTCCTCTCCGCTTGCAAGTGATGTCTTTGGAGAGAGCATGAGCTCGATCGAGAGCCACCGCGGCTAGAGCGACGGGTAGCGCGTTCACACTCACAGAGTTGCTAAGTGCTAGTCTTGCGGACAGGCTTGCAGCCAACGGACAGCCAAGGCTTGGCTAGAGGTGTTGTCGCCAGGAATCGAACTGCTTTGATGTTGGCGAGGAGGTAAGCAGTAGGCGACAAAGGATAGGTTCTGCTGCTTGGAACGGTTTGAGGCGAAGGTCGTTGGAGCTGAGTTCATATATGACCTCGATGAGCTTCAAGGCCTCTGGTGAAATCACGGCTTTATTGGAAAGCTAAAATCCAATCTTCGCTTTATCCACACGAGCCCTAAGCAACGTGGTGAGTTCGAAAGAATCAAGATGAATGAATTCGGCGATATCGAATGGTTGGCGGCCGAGGACGTCGAGGATGGGCACCAGCTGAAGGGAAGAAGGAAGTCAGCATATCTCTTTTATATCACCTGCTAACAGCTCTCCTAGTTTATCTCCAACAGCGGGACTCGCTGGAACTCAATGTCAATGATGCTTAAACGCGCGATAAAGTGTCAAGCTCGTCTTTAAGCGTAGTGTAGAATAACAGTAGCTAGGACCTTCGGCTATCCCCGCGTTCTTGAACGCACCAACAAGCCTTTCGAACTAGTTCATGCCAATATCCTTCGGTTTCGTCTTTTTATTAAACGGCGGCCCGACATCGAGTCAGAACAGCAATCTCTAGTCAGCTCCACGCATGATGCTAAGAATGTCGGACTCGCTAATACCTCCTACAATATAACCTAGCTTCGCAAGATCATGCTGGCGATATAACCCGACTATACTAAGTCTCATATGCCAGCGAATACTCTATACTGCGACATCAAGGAGCTATATAGTCTCTGGCCGATCAAAACACATCGAAATTCGCTTTCGCGTTGTTCGAGATGCTGTTGCCAGCCGTCTAATTCGACTCGAATATATACGGACTTCGCATATGACAGCTAAGATATTAACAAAGGCCCTTTCGAAATGGTTGCATCAACGGCACATAACGGGATGGACACGGCACCTTAGCTTTTTAACTCTTTTCTCTTTCTTTTCCTACATGTATAATACTTTGTGTAGTGTAGGAGAGCCTGGCCGCCGACCAATCGTCCCCATTACGCATGACGAAAGTATATTTTCGGCAAACGATGGAAGACATCAGGCGTGGATAGGGGATAATGGAACATTTCTGAGACCGAAGGGAAAGGGAAAGGGTATTATGGTTTCTGATTTCCTTTTGCCTTGGTCGCGACTCAATCTCTCTTCTCTCCCTTCCATGCGTCAGGACGAATTGATACGCTCGGGAGTCCCTCACGAAGCAGCGGAATTTTGGAATATGGGAAAGAAGAAGGTCATTGGGATGGGCGAAGGCTCCTTGATCAAACTTTAGATAAAGCCTTACCGATAGCCGAGGCTTTATACCCTGGTTACGAGCTGGCCTTCATGTTTGATAATCCAACCAGCCATTCAGTATATGCTGAAGACGCTTTGCGCTCATCAAAAGTGAACAAAGGAGATGGTGGGCAGCAGCCTGCCAATGTTCTACGAAACGGCTGGTATTACAAGGACAATGTCCTTGTCTCTTAGCCCATATTTAATGCCCACACAGATTCAACTGGCGCTATCATCAAGACTCCCAAAAGAATCCAACGAGTAATAAAGGAGCGTGGTCTCTGGCCAAAGGAAGGAATGATACTAGAGTGTGCTAAACCACGGTGTTCTTCTTGCTTGGAAAGTCTCAACTGCAAGAGCTATACAAAGGGAACTAGATGCGAATCTTGCAGACACAAAAAAGTTCACAGTAGAGACTGCACATCAAGAAGATTGTGTGATAACTGCGAAGAAAGAAAATGACGCTGCGTATGTGTTGCAAAGCAGACCTGCGGTCCGTGCAAGCAGAAGCAAAAGGAAGGATGTGAAGACTGCGAGAGCTTGCCTTCCAAGTGCAATTCAAATAGTGAGGTCATCCCGTTCTCTTATTATCCTGTTGATACTGACACATATTTTAGACTGTTGCGCTCGGAAACTTCTTTCATCGCAGCCAGACTTTATATCCCAAAAGTGTGAGATTGAGGAACGTCTTCAAGGCACATCTGGCCGCCATGAAGTTCTCTTCCTTCCTAAATTCCACAGCGAGCTAAATCACATTGAATATTTCTGGTGCCATTCGAAACGTCATGCTCGCGAACTCTACGACTACACCATCATGGCCTAAGAGAGAATGTTCCCTTGGCACTGTCGCAAGTCTCTAACAGCACGGTTCTAGCTTGCTTTAATATTTGCTTGAGGAAGATGGAGCTCTATAGACAGAACATTGTATATGGCTCTAACGAGTGGATGAATCTAACATCTCACCAAAAGGTATATGCCCGTGGTGATGACCGGTGATCCAACTGATTTATGGGCATGATATCACGTGATCACGTGACATACTTGGGTCGAGAGGGGTTCAATTTAAATCCTCTCACCAAAATCACGTGCTATTTAATCAATAAGACGACGTGGACCCCTATGGGGGGCCTACCGATCTAAATACACCTCATTGATTAGTAAGCCACGAAGATGGAGGAAATGTTGGCTGTGTCCATCTCGAAGCGAAATGGATACATCATTCGCGTGCTTCAATATTGGGATTCTAGATTACATGATTAGTAGAGTAGTACCTGATGAATCTTTTTACGCTGTTGGCCCATCAACTCGTCGATTGCAGTTTGTCGAGGATTTCTATGCTTAGATCCTCACTTTAAAAGTTCATTTATTGGCCCTCCTGGGGGTCTAGGGGCTTAGGGATCCCTAACAGTAGTAAATCGGATTGTATCTTGAGCTCATTTGTCCCGAGTTTCCATTACTGTGACGGTGACACCAAGACTCAGACTAATAGATACAATTTGAAACAAAGCATCGATGATATAATAGCTAGATCCTAACGCACAGCTTACCATTCTCTGCACACATTCAGCTTATTAATTTGTCACCAACCTATCATGATACCACATAAAAATGAGCCCCCTCGTGGTCTTCTAGGGCCATGGTTGAAGAGAGATTCAAACACGGCTCCGTTGTACGATCTTGAAGTGCTCTAGGATGTATGCTCAGAGCTGAGCTAGGAGATATTGGACGAAGGAGTTGCAGTTGTTGGTGTCCACACTATAAACGGGGTGGTCTGCAATGTAGCCCTTGGCTATTATTGTAGCTGGTTAGTCTTCCACTCCAAGAAGGCTGTCAGACGGCGAAGAAGCAGTGACATCACCTTCTTTAGACAGAGCATCGAACTTCTTCTTGGTCGTATCCTTTGCATAGCTCAGAATTTTAGAGTCGGGCGTCCAGTTCACCTGCTTGAGCTCGGTTTTATCATCTTGGACGACCACCATATGGTAAAGCACCCCCTTAAAGTCATACGTGTCTTTGAGGTTTTTGCCCTTACCGGTCGTCGTCACGGTTACTGGGCCGGCGATAATTCCGATGTGGTCAAAACCGAGCTTGTCTCGTAGCTGTGCCAATTCTTGCGAGGTCTCAGTATCCCCATCCCCGACTTGTCCTCGGGGCCATTTAAGTGTGAAAACGTAGTACTTGTCTTTCTCGACTTTGTGAATTTGAGATACTGCTTTGTATTGGGGTGTTTCCACATCTGTTCGCTTCACCAAATCTCCGGAAATGGCCTCTGTCACAGACCTAGAATCAATGTCTCCCTTCGTGAGGGGGGTGGCGCCGATTCCAATAGAAACTACAGCAAGGAATGCCGAAAGGAGAATAGAAAACTTCATTTTTGGTGAGTAGTTCGGTCAGAGAAGATGAGAACGGGAGAAGAAACGAAGGTTAGAATAAGAATGACACGGGGGTTTTACTAGCTGATGGATGGCACGAATTTGTGGACAAACAGCTTGGCTGATGGCAGGCTTATATAGGGAATCTTTATATTTGACTGTAGGTCTCTTTAACGTTTAGCCAAAGGCTTTGAAGAGGCAAACTGTCCTACGATTGGCGGGCATCATTTCTCCTACATTTAGAACGCCATGCAATGCTTGTCAATATAGACAAGCATCACCAATTTGACCAGGGGAACAATAGTCGAGCTGCGGGCTGCAATCCGGGTGAGAGTATGTACTCAAGCTGACCGTCAGCGGGTGAGTACTAGCATTAGCATATGGATACTTGTATATTCCTATATATACAATTCCATTCACGGGCCCAAATTCGAAGCATGTATAAGAGGCAGCTGTTGCATACTAGAGGAAAGATTCATGGCGTCATACCGGAAGAATTACTTTTGTCGGGTCCACCAGACTACATAGAGGGTCCACTTTCAGCAAAGGTCGACAATGTTTTATTCACACATAAGTAGCATTAAATTATCCTATACCGATAACATAGCGTTGGAATATATTCTATAACCACAAAGAAGTTGAATGCACGGCGAGCTAAATGGGCCGAATTTCTGTCTCAATTCTATTTCCTGATTCGATACCGGGGAAGGGGAAACAGAATATCTTGGCAGACACTCTGACCCAATAAAGATCAGGGACGACCAGTTCCGAATCCTATTGAAGCCAGAGAATGTGGAGCAGAACTGTCTAATGGCATCAGTGGAACCGAATACCGATCATATGGTTGACAGAGTGATCCGAGCGAACAGGTTTGGAACCCCTACGAGAGCAAGCCGGTAGTGACGGCTGGAAACTAGAAACTACAGGATGGTAAACTATTCTATATGGACGACTAGTGGTGGCTGATGATGGGGATGTATGAGCGAGACTATTTATTGGGCGAAATCCACCAGCAGATCTCTACAGCCCACTAGGGAAGAAAAGACCCAGGCACTAGTCGGAAATAGATCTTATTGGTCATCGTGGAGCAAGGATGTGGAACGATATGTAGACAACAGCATGGTCTCTAAGAGGACAAATATCGAAGCGCCTGGGCTACTACACCCGTACCGATCCCGAACGCCGCGGCCATGGCAGCACATTACTGTCATTCCCTAAAGACGAGTACGAGTGTTGAGCAAGGAACCGATGTCTATCCCCTAAGACCATTCAACCATTCGTCTGCAGCTGTAGGAGATCCCGTCGATGAGTTGTAGGAAGATGGAAGATCGCTGACGCCATCCCCGCTGCTATGCCTGCAACCGTCATCCACTTGCATCCGTATCCGTATACATGTGCCGTACCTCACTACATACTAGTAATGCATGATGCAAGTCGAATGCAAGTACACCATGATATACATGATACATACACTACCTATGTACAGTACTTCCTCTACCCTAAGTCGGCTCTAGGGCCGGTTACAAGATGTTCCCGTCCACCAACAATATTCAATATTTATTAATAACTACCTAACCATCTATTTTAAAGTGAATAAATTACTGTACGTACTAGTAGTATTACCTAACCAACATTTTTATCAGCCAACACCTTTCTAAGAAGTCCGACTTGGGATACAAGAGAAGAGAGCACCGTAATGGTTTTATAGCTTGACATCGATTTTAAACTTCCCCTTCTCCCTCTCCACTGCCCAGCGCTCTCTTTCTCTCTACTTTCTTTTTTTTTTTTTTTTCTCTATCGCGTCACACATTTTGCATCGGCGGTTCTCGCCAACATGGCCCCCCCCAGCAGTATGGAGTCACTGGATAAGTGGGTTGCAAGTGGACTTATGAATCCCGACCAGATATTAGAGAGAGTTAGTAAGAGAATGGAACAGTATTCCTGCCTCGACCTGGATGAACGAGTGGAACTCAGAAAGAATTTCGACTCCCTCTGCACGGAGGAAGCTGGAGTAAAGCGCATCAGCGAGACTGCCTTTGTTTCCTTCCTCGCGAGCTCCAATGCTCTTCCATCGTCATTCATGGAAGCAGGACACATCATCTACCGTAGCGTGCTTTACCTTTCCAGGGTCCCATTCAAACAGGAACCATCTGAAGACATGACGTTCGATGAGTTGGCTCGGGGGCTTGTCTGGATTATTCCGGGACGAGCTAATAGCTTCTACGCGGAGGGCTCCGACTGCCGTGGGAGAACGCCGGCCGATGATAGAAGAATGCTTTTCCAAAGTCTGGCAGCTGCTCGTGGTGGGGAGCAACTTCAGTTCGATGTTCACGAATCGAGAAGGCTGGCCCGGCGGCGAGCGTTTGACCTTCCCAAGAGCGATTCTCACCGTCTCGAATTTGCAGCGGTAAACAGCGACGAAGATGGAGATGAGATGTACCATGACATCCTAGACGTTCTTTTTTCTTCTCAGCTCATTGAAGTACCTGGGCCTTTGGCTCCGGTTCCTCGGGACTACTTCCGCCCCCTGGCAAAGAAGCTTCACGGAAACGATCTTCATCTTCACCACCTCACAATACCGCAGGCGGAATTTCAAACTCTAGTGGAACATCTCGTCTTCACTCATTTCGGGGCCAATGACGAAGCCAAGATCGAACAGCCAGAAGACCTAGATCAAGTTTCCCGCTGTATGGTCAAAGCATTTAGTCAGAGTCCAGATGTTGGAGTCACCTGGCAGTTGTTTGACGATGCCTTAACCAAGGCGACAGTATGTTTGTGGCTCACAGATGCACTTCTATGCCCTCTTTCTTTGAAGATACGCTACTAATTTCATTCGAGCCCTTTCTCTTCGACTCCCTCTACCGCCTTCTTTCGGGCTTTTTCTCTAGTCCAGACTTAGGAGATGATGTTGCTACACTTCTGCCTAATCCCGGAAACATCCTCACTTTCTCTATCCTCGGGCAACTTGGCACAATTCTCTCTGGGACGGTCTGCTTTGATCGTCTCCGGTTACTCCAGCATTACAAACCTAACGAGGATCAGATCAACGCACGTGCTCTCGGGGATGCCATTAGCACGGCTCCCGACTCTGTTATTCTTCTTATCTCCGGAAGAGCCTCTGAAACAGGTGAGAACTCCATATTCGGGTTTTACATTCCCTTCCCCTCCAAAGATGGTGTCCAGATTCAAGACAGAGAGCTGGACCACTGGGACCGCTGCCTCATGTTCGAGTTGAGCCCCGTGCATGATGTCTATCGTGGGAAGGTCGGGGAGCCGGGTTGGACGCTAGTCGGGGATGACCTCTCCTTCGGAGAGAGAGAAAATGGTGTGGGCTTGTCGTTGAACAACGACCTTCGACGTGTAATCTTCACCCATAACGTCGCCGCGCAGAATAAACCGATTTACGAAACTACCGCCTGGCGGGGAAACTGGCATATGGAATTTGACTTGGAGGAGATTGAGCTATGGATTGAGCAATGAGGAGATGTCTGGCTTTGATGATGCAACTTGTATTAGTATCGTCAATCAATTCCTTGGCTTTAGGCTCGTAGAATATAAAAGAGATCAGAGGTTATATACGGTAGTTTATTCCCTCCGGCTTCCACTTTATCACTAGTGATCATGTTTAAGGAAGAATTGAAATCCCGCCGTTCTAACGCCCCCTAATCGGTGTGTGAAACACCGCTAGGATGCTGGATTCAACTCCAACACCAAACTGCAGCTGAGGTGGTCAGCTGCTTTCCCCTTTAGCTGTAGAGAGCCCGAAGATTTTTCGCCTATACTAGTGAATATATGAGTTGGCGAGCGCGGATTCTCCTTCATACATAGGTCGGTTCTCCCATATCCTCCACAATCCTTAATCGATAGGTCAGGTCTTTATTTCCAATATGCTTAGCTTAACAGTTAAAGACTTTATTAGTTTATTTTATTTTTCCTTTTGAATTGCAACCCCATACATGGCTCCGGTCAACTCACTCACTACTACTCATGGTGGAATCTAGGAAAAAAACTATCCAAGGGCAGTGTGTGCTGCTCGATCGGGACCTTAATGCTCGAGATTGCAAATGTTTTCTATCCAGGGCTTCGTCTATACTGTATATTTGGTTTTCATCCAGCAGCAGAGGAATTTGAGACCCCAAGTGGCATGGAGAGTCCGGATATGGAAGCTACAACTATGAGATTAAAAAAAACGAAATTGCATGACATTTGTCGCACCGTTCTGAACATTGGCACTAGATCCGACGAGATAATCAAACAAGGTGTTCAGTTCATTCTTGCCGGAGACAGGGCCAATTTATCTTTAATCCATACTTAAGTTTACTTTCCTCTTATTAATTTTATCTTTCCCCCCCCCCCCCCCAGCGATTGCTGCTAGTTACTACTATCGTAGTGGCATTCCGATAGTAGTCATATGCATGTTGGTCGAAATTCTCTCGCTGGTGTATCATCTGGACATGTCGATATTTACAAATGGGTGCCCTCTCTGGGGGGGGGGGTTGTTCCTCCTATCCAAAGAAAAGTTGTCAGGCATAAAGTCTTGCTCCCTGTCAAGCTTAAGCATGGTCAGCGCCCAGGGCAGGGGTCTTTAGCGTCATTAGGTATGAGAATGACTCGATTTGCTAAACCTGCTGGGAAACGAGACATGTTGTAATAGTGGTTATAGGTATGCCTGGTTAGGTTTATTTAATTGATACAGTCAACAGAAAATGGGTTCATAGGCCGTGAGATATTCTATTCACCTTGTGGCATAAACACATTCGGTTCTAAATATGCAGACACCCTTGATTCCATAAATTTTACGGCAAATTAGATGCAGACAAGACTTATCTGGGGCGCATTCTTGGAAATGGGCGGTTAACTTATCGTACCTCTACTAAATTGAACAAGGGACCCAAGTACGTGCAAGAATGCTCTTTGGTGCATTCGGTCCTCATCTATACATCACCGCGAAACTGGAGGCATTGCGAACAAAACACCTTGCCTACGTATATACTATTCCCCTTTAACGTGTGCAGTGGCAGAGGGGGCGTGGGAAAATATGATTGATCCGTAGTGATGATGATACTGTGTACATACTGTACATATATAGATAATAACATCTATAAACTATTTATCTACCCCCTCCTTTCTGGCTTTCACCGCGGCCTTGAGAATCGACGACTTGGCTCAGAGAAGCTTTGGACCTCAGGTGCTGCTGCTCCTCAAGCTCATTCACCACATCCCTGGCCTCCCTTCCCCCCGCCGCGAGGCGCTTTATCTCATCGATGATGACTTTACGACGGGGGTAGAGCTGGGATTCGGCGCCATGGCGCCGGCGCGAGCCTCAGCGCTTATCTAACGCGTCGTCCGACGGCTGTCCTCCAAGGCCCATAGTCCACTCCCTCCACAGACTAGGGATTGTGGTGTGATGCTTCCCCAGGCGGTGCTGTTCCACCAAGCTCTCGATAGCCGTTGGAACAGGCCGGCTCGGCTCTGACGGTAGAGCGGCTGTCGAGGCCGAGCCAGCCTGTGGCATCGACCGGGGGTTACGTAGCCGCGACCCCTGGTCAACAGGGTTGAGAATAACTGTAATGCATACCCGCTAGGCCTTTATACGGGCTACACCACTCGGTTAAGAGGTCATAGAAATGTTGAGTGTATACTCAACATTACAGCCTAGTCCATTATATATCTTCGTGCATTACAATGACGGCCCTTAGCGACGGGATTTAAAGTCGCAGTGTCTTAGGTTGGGCTATTCCACCTTCCAACCAGATCCTCCTCTCGCAGCTTTGCATGGAGTCGGTGATGGTCTCGAGGCCAGCCACCACGGCGCCTAGGCTGTCACTGACTACCATCTCCTCGCACTGAATATATGCGTCCGCCTGGAAGATGGGATCCTAAAAGATCCTGTGCTTGGGGAATTCCCGCCATAGCAGTGCCGAATCTTGTAGATAGAGAAGTAAGGGGTTAGCCTGGACGAAGCGGCTGGACAAAAGCGCCGGCCTTCGAATGTCGAAGATCTCGCATGCGCCCCGAGTCTCGGGGGCCCGGATTGCGGAGCTCAATGGGGTTGTAGAGTCCCAGGTAAGTTCACGTTCCTCGGATCCGTCTCTCTGACTTTCTGCTTATACCAGCTTGCTCGTGCAGATGCGCCGCGCCGGGCACCGGGGCAACGACAAAATGACAGGTTGCTACCTAACCAACCTGGCATTTGAGTTCATGCGGGCTAGGCTGACTTTGAGCCGGTCTATGCCTTGAGCTACATACTCGCTCGAGACGTCTAGGCTCCGGAAAGCCTTCGGCGGCTGGTCTGGCCGGACTTGGATCGTTGGCGGGCAGCGCACCTTGAGCTGCCTGAGGCGACCGAGAAGGTGGAGCCCAGCCTGGCCGCTGGGGCATTCCTTGAGCTCCTGGATCACTCTGGGGCGTCTTGGTGCAGGTAACCATCCCCACCTCGCTCCTTTGTTATTCCCCCCCAGAATCGCTATTTCGGGAAGGATTCGGAATTCAAGGCTAACCACTTGCTTCTCTATCCACAGGATTCGGCACTGCTCTGACGGTAATTCCTACAACACGGGATCTTTGAGGATCTTATCTTCCCGGCCGACGCATATATTCATCACCGCCTCCTCCCGGGAGCTCCTCTGGATCTTCTTTCCTCTTGGGTCCTCGACCGCTTCCCTCTTAGCCTTCTGCTTCCATGCCGCTGTGACGCGGCGGCCCTTGCGCTGCGGCGGCTTGACCTGGGTTTTTGATGAAGGGGACGAGCATGCCCTCACAGTCGACGGACAAGTATTTCCCGCCAGGGTGGAAGGCCATCTACTCGTACCACTTCCGTTAAAGCGAAGGTTCCACACCAAAGGCGAGACCAGCGCCACTACCCCGGAGGAGGCAAAAAGGGGTTGATGGGGGAGAAACTTGCCCTGTCTGTTTTGGGACGACTTCCTTCGACGGGTCGGGATGGCATGGCGGCGGTGTTCGGCGCGTTCCGAAGAGCAGGCTCCTGTCGCCCTGAGTCTGGGTGAGTTATCGCTGCGCAAGGAATTCATAGCGAGAGGTAGTATGATATGATATGACAGAGGTGGGCCTCCAATCATTGATGGCTTGTTGTCAGGATCGAATGAGTCGTCCTAAGACCGCTCTCGCTCTGGATGTCTTGTTGAGGCTTGGCGCGCTAACTGTGACGTTGATCCCCATACGGTTAAGCTCGACAGCCAGTGCCGCAACCGCTCCGGATGAGGAGTGTCAGGTGACTCCGGAGGAATACTTTCGCCGGTGCCGGTATAAAGATCAAAACCTCCACGCAACACCTGTGGAGAAAACCAGCCAGATCACAGTCTTTAGGATATTGCTTTGGCTTCATAGTTCCATCTGCGTTGAACTCAGCCATATAAGGAAGCTTATCTTGCAATATCCTAAGAAACTCTCTGCGATATTTAACCGCATCCTCACGCTCATGTCCATCAACAAAAACCCCCTTTGCAACATCCCTCCAAACAAACCCTCAGAAAAAAATTGAACCCACCCTTTAGGGCAAGTTTTAAGATTCCGCTACTATATAACTGTGCGTTCGGAGTAATAGATTCTCCGTACTCGACGTATCATTAGTCACCACCTCCAATTAATAAGTAGGCAAGCGTATATGTCGAATTCTTTACTAAACTTGGCAGAAATAGTGTTACGTGCTATACAAGGGACCTGTGGATGAATAATTAAGTGAGGGTAGTCCTACAATAGATCTAGCAGTTTAGGAGGAGCCTGCTAGGGGGTTCTAGCACTGGTCCATACATACACCATGAAAGCCATATTGATATTGTGTATTACCCGAGCCGTATGATCCTTGGAAGCTCAATGTTGAACGTCATAAAGCAAACCCGACTCGGCGTCAGCCAGGCCTCCTGGTTCCAGCGTAAAGCCCCTATACATAAGCCTCTTACTGTCGTAAAATAACGATATATGAAATAGAAGGGGAGTTGTGTGTTCAGACTCGGTTTTCAATGTGAAAACGTCCTGATAATGTCTGGTGAGGCTTCGCCGCTATAATGCTAGTATGCATCTTAGCAGGCTGCCAACTGGGTCACACCAGCCAATCAGAAGATGCTTCAAATGTTGGCGTACTAATAGGCTTGAGAAAGGTAGGGATAAGTAAAATATTCTGGCCTATCAAATTCCCGGATTTTAAGCGAAATTATCATAGCATAGATTCCCTAAATTAGAACCTGTTACAGTACATGTACGTGTCAATACGATATCTAGCTGAGTGAACAGCTCAGGTCGATCCTTTCCCACCTATCATAAATCAAAACGAAAACCCATTTGCTTGCTTACGGAACCGCGCAACATGCATGCGACTGCGAATGGCCGTTTACTCATTTAGGGTTAAGTAGGCCTCTATTAATGCCCCGATCAGATGCGACGTAGTAAGAAAACCATATTAATAATTCTTTTTAGATATCATTACGATGTCTAATAGAACCTTTAGGAACGAGTGTCTGCTCGGTTACTCCATTAAGATCGGAGTGGTCCCTATCAATTCCCCTTTTCGGAGAGAGAGTTGAATACAGTGGACCCACCCTTATCTTAGTGGATACTAAATATAGTTAGTGTATGTATGGTATTTTATCACGAATCATAATAAGGGAAGGTAATGTACATACAAGCGTCAGAAGACGCGTCTCTGTACCAGTACCATGCGCCATTCAGCGTCCCCAAAACACCTAGGTACACAGGAG
>JAHQZX020000204.1:0-14845 GCA_019804575.2 Pseudotulostoma volvatum | reverse complement strand
GAACCATTATGGATTTCATGGTATTAAGACCCGCATTCCGCACATGATCGGTGGGTGGCTTATTAATATCCGGATCTGAACCATCATAAACTAAATGATCTCGGGAGGGTGATTATCCGTTCAGCTTAGTAATAGGTGGTCTAAATCTTTTGGAAAGTTACCGTGGGGATAAGCTAAAGCATTGTCCAACCACTAGAGCTAAAATATCAAAACAACAGGAGTCCTAGGTTATAGGACAACCATATTCCCCGAAACTACTAAATTACCTCACTATCTGCCAGTCATTTTCATGCTGTCGAATCACTCACCGCCCGCCCTATAGGCCTGGGACTTCTCTCTCTTTCTCCCCCGGGCTAGCATAGTCGTTGATAGCCTCCGATACGCTTGTGCTTCCTCACACTATCATAATTAGTTATTCAGGGGAGGCTGCTCACTTGGGTAAGGAACGCGGCACCTCTTGTGGGGTTTTGTGAGCGTAGCGATGCACTAGTCTATATATTCCAACAAGTGGTAATACTTAATCATTCTACCTTTTTTGAAGTCTTTCACATCATACTTATCTACATAAGTTTAAATAGCCATGGGGCGACTATCCAAGTAAAAAAGCAATACAGCAAACGCGTGAATCAAGATGGGGGATGGAATGAAGTTAACTTTTCACTCTCGGAAGCCCGTCAGGGAAAGTTACAAAGCGCCGGTATACCATTCGAAGCAGCGGTTCTCTTTAAGTATGGAAAAGAAGACGGATATTGAGATGGGAAGATGCTTCTCTGCCAAGCTATTGAGAAAGCTCTTCCGATGGTGGAAGCATTATATCTAGGATATAGTTTTCTTTTTCTTTTCGATAACGCTACGAGTCATTCCGTCTATTCAGAAGATGCACTCTGGGCGAACAAAATGAACAAAGGCGATGGTGGACAACAGCCTTTCCTTCGCAATGGCTGGTTCTTCGATGGAAATACTATTCGCATCCAAGAGATGTCTTATATCTACGAAGACCTTTGGAACTAGCTACGGGTATAAAACGGTATTGAACGGGTTTTGCGGGAGAGAAATATCTGGGCCACAACAGGGCTTAATCTAGAGTGCCCGAAACCTAGATGTCGCCGCTGCCAGGAGATAGCCACCTGCAAAATCTGTATTAAGCGAGTGGTATGTGATTCCTATAGGGAGGAAAAGATCCATAGCAGCACATGCACATCCAAGAGAGCATGTGGCTCCTGTGTCGAACGAAAGAGCTGATGCAAGGGTGTACCGAAGAGGCATTGCTCTACTTGCACCATCAACTTAAAGCAATAGGGGAATGCGAGGAGTGTGAGCAGCTGCCTCCTAAATGCACTTCAGAAGGCTAGCCATCCGACCAATTTACTCAGTGGACCTCAAAGTTAACAAACCGACTTTCTCAGAGTGCTGCGCTCATCGAGTGCTATCTAGGCAACCAGACTTTGCGTCACAGACATGTGAACTGGCAAAGATGGATTAGGGTGTCCACTCGCTCGCTGCGCTCGCGATTTTGGTTACAGGCCTGAGGCATATAATTACGTACATTTTAGCGGCGACCAAAGCGGTGAGGGCTTGGTGGGATCCACAAATATAACTAGTATAGAATATAGGAATAGAAAAATATAGATTGTTAAGGGGATATAGATATAGATATAGAGAAAATAAAAAATATATAGATGTATATATGACGTGATACACCTACCTTGTGTTAGATAAGCGGCTTTTAATGAATAAACTGAGAACTTTTGAAGTCCCTTGATTTTTTATATGCTAGCTAGGAAACTACACGCTATTTATGCTAAAAAAACAGTAGCCTAAAATCAAAACATGATTATCATACAATATAATGAAGAAATGTGACAGTAGCATCGGGATCTCAACGATGATGAACTGAGTGAGGATATGAGCTGAAAATAGCGGCAATAATGCTGCCAAGAACAAATGACAATTACCGAATAAGGAAATTGTTATCCGCGCTTCGGCTATCCCGAAAATTCTCGGGGTTTAGTGGATTGCCACTACCTTTACATTCAACATAAAGATACTATACAACTATACAGAGATTCTCATGGCGTTGACCGACACTTTCTTCCAAATCTGGGTAGTGCCACTAAATCAGGTTAGAGGGGTGTGCAAGTGCGAAAAAGCGTACTCACTCACTATTAGGTTGTAAGAAGCAACTGACTGTGCCCCTTTTTATGGCCTAGTGGTATCTGTGACGACCTAGCCCTTCTGGTGTCACATTCGGTCTAGGCCTGGCTCTTCACAGTATCTATCAAATACTCCAAAATCTAATGGCTGGACCTTGGTAGAGAAGGAATCATGAGTAAACCTTTAGATAACATTATAACTATAGAAATCGATTTAATTAAACCATATGGGTTCAGACATAGGACGATCGTGATACAGGGAAACAACTTGATCATCACATTAGACATCATTATACTTGTAGGCGAACGGGAGCTGGTTTGACATTTGGCTAATCGTAGTGAGTTGCGGCCCCTGAAAGAGGGAACGAAGTTGCCACTTAACTATGTCCAAGATTAGACACGCCATACCGGTAATCTATCCTAAAAGTATTCTACTTCGTGGCGCTACGATATGTCTTTATATAGCATAGATATGTGCGTTCAGACACTAGCTACATCTACAAGGCTGTATAGGTGGGCCTGGGATTGTGAGGAAGGTAGGCGGTACCCTGGTCCGGCCGGGGAAGCCAAGCGGCATCTAGGACTTCCACACACATACTTAAGCTAACCATTTGTGATTTAGCCTTCATACAAGAATAGATACGCGATTAGTATTGAAACACACATCGTCTGCTAGGTTTGCTTTGCTTTTCTATCTAACTGTGAGATGTGGGGATGGGAAGGTGAGTAGCGCACCCAGATCCCATTACGAGTGCTGGAGTCAGACAAATGGGAAAACTCGGCAGACATCAAAATATCTATAACTCCAAAGATCCTTCAGTACACCAGGTGTGAAAGCCATGAAGATCACGTGGAATGAGCTAGACAACCTTGCCAAGGATGAGAGAAGAGCAGCTTCCCTTACACTCCCTAACTTGCCACCTTCCAGGATATCTTGGGAGGAAGGAGAACACATATACGAAAACTCTTCCCAAAGGAATTCCATGACTTCTCAGACGAGTGTCAAAAGCCCCTCGACTAAATCGTGTCTCTGAAGCAGCATTGAGAGATTTATGGAAGGAAAACCAGATCTCAAGGAGGAGAATATCCAAACGCTCCTTCCATCATGGCTTACTGACCTATATGAGGGCTTCCTACCGAGGCTTGCTAATGAGCCCCCACCACACCGAGGATGGGACCACAAGATAGAGCTTCTGCTGGGGGGTGCCACCTTACCAGAACCGGCCCCTTTCTCTATCTGTAATGCACGAGGCTATATAATGGACTAGGCCGCAATTTTGGGTATACACTCAATATTTCTATGACCTTTTGGTCGAGTGGAGCCCGTATAAAGGCCTACCGGGTGCGCATTACACCATCAGAACTCCATGTGATCCGCAAATGGCTGGACGACAACCTGAGTAAAGGCTTCTTCATCCAGGAGTCATAAGCACAGTGCGGGCCCCAATGATGCCAGCAGCCAAATCTGGATGCCAGGACTACCGAGGTTTCAATAATGTAACTATCAAGAACGGCTATCCACTGCCTAATCCGCGAGACCCTGGATGCTCGCGCCAAAGTCTATTTAAAGCTTGATGTCATTTCTGTGTTCAACAAGCTCCGTATTGCTGAGGGTCACGAGTGGAAAACTGCATCTATCACACACACGCTTCGGCCTCTCTGAGTCTCTTGTTATCCCTTCTTCTATGTACTGCACCAGCATCTTTCCAGAACTACATCAACCACACCCTCCATGACCTCCTGGATAAAACTTGTACTGCATATATAGACGATGTGGTAGTCTACCCAGCCAGCCAGAATGACCGCAGAAAACATGTTCGAGAAGTCATCCAGCGTTTGATGGATGCTTGGGTTGCAGATTGACATCCATAAATGCGAGTTGGAAACAACAAGAACGAAATGCCTAGGCCTCATCGTCACACCCGGCGGCATTCAGATGGACCCTGCCGAGGTCAAAATGATCATCGACTGTCTCCCCCCCCTACGCCTCAAGGATCTCTAAAGGCTCCTAGGTTTCACCAATTTTTATTGACGTTTCATACTAGACTTTGCCAAGATCTCTATACCACTGAACAGACTCTTAAGGAAAAAGGCCCCTGGCACTGGGGTAGAGAGCAACAACACGCATTTAATGACCTGTACTGGTCATGGTCAACTACACAAAAAAAAAAAAATCCTCGAAACTGATGTATCAGACTGGGCGTCTAGCGGTATCCTCTTACAGTGTAATGATGATGACACGCTACAGCCTGTAGCCTACCTCTCGAGCAAGCACTCGGCTCGCGAACACAACTATAAAATATATGATAAGGAGCTGTTAGCTATCATTAAAGCTCTTGAAGAGTGGCGACCAGAGCTTCAAGGAACCACAGTTCAACTTTCGTATCGTCTACCGCCCCGGCTCAAATTAATTTACCC
Source organism: Pseudotulostoma volvatum (assembly GCA_019804575.2). Classification (NCBI taxonomy): domain Eukaryota; kingdom Fungi; phylum Ascomycota; class Eurotiomycetes; order Eurotiales; family Elaphomycetaceae; genus Pseudotulostoma; species Pseudotulostoma volvatum. The sequence continues at coordinate 10,274 of JAHQZX020000204.1, read as the reverse complement.
AGGTGCTCCTAGCCGAAAACTAGGGGACCAGCCAGCAAAATCAGATGCCAATGATGATCGGGTCAAGACATCTGCGGACTGTACTCCCACCAGATTGCCTTGACTCAGAGATACTTAAACAGCGCCTGCAAGCAGTTAATACAGAAGGAGATTTGTCTGCGGCCTCTACCGACATCATCCTACCTGCCACCTTCTATCTTACTGCCCGGTTTGATAATATTTCTTCTCCCACCAGTACATCATTACGGCTTTTGCTACTTACATTATTTGAATGGCTTTTCAATACCCAGTCTGCCCGCGCCCGAGGGCAGGCGCCTGTTACCGAAGGGGCAATGTGACGACCTAGTACATTCCCAGTTCTCCTCCATCGTACACCGCCTACTCGTTCACAGGTCACGTTACGTCTTGAAGATCTTTCTTCTTTTTCTTTCCTTCCTATACTTAATATTCCTGTTCATTTGCACCTATGAAGACCCGAGCAGCCTTCTGACACAAATCAATCTGTTACAGATCAGAAGGTACTCACCAGCAGTTCCTTGAGGCTATGTATAGAATACAGGGAGGGCAGTTCGGAAATTCAAATCACCTGTCAACACGTTATAATTGGGGAAGAAGCCAGGGTGAGCAGGCTGTGGATTATTTCATATTTCTACCAGAAAATTCCAAACGTCCGGCAGCTTTTTCCAGGCTTAACGGAGCAATGCATCATCATATTTATGTGAATGTTTTCAATGTCGGCTCCGGTCGACAGATACAGTGAATAGGTACTCTAGATAGTACTACCGACGGTATTTTCAGGCGAGGAGCCGGAGGCGAAAAGATCTCGAAGTCTTTTGCGTCCATAGAATACTGCACTGTAACTCCCTAGTTTCGGAAATCCGTAAATCGCTTTCTACGTACCCTACTATCTCCTTATTAAGGCTCAGGAATGGGTGCCTATCGCATGGTGGTAGTCGTTGGCTAGGTAGCCGGAAGCAATTTCCAACGCTGCTTTGATCGAAATATGGCACTGGATTTACTACCTACACCTTGATTCTAGCGATGTCCGCCGAGAAACGAGCATGTACCGAATGTTGCGTTGCCAAGCTATCATTGCTTGCGTAGTAAGCTTTCTTCATTCTAGTTTCCTCGCCATGTGGCTTTCTTTCCTAGACATGGTGTTCGTCAACATATCGCCTTCTTTCCCAGGCATGTTACCCTACTATATATAACACAAGCTTCCTTTAGTGCGTTTATGACCCGACAGATTATCTTAGCAATAACTTTATAAAGGTAGCAACCGAAAAAGCCCATAGGCACCACTGTAGAGCGGTTACAATGTTTGAAGAGCTGGTAAGAGAAGAGGGTGTGAAGTTAACGCCGGAGAATCGTTAAAGGTTAAAAGTCCAATCATGTCTTTGACATATTTACAATGAAGGAAGCAAATAAGACAAACCCTTATGTCAAATATGCAAATTTCGTATTTGTATTTACTTTACATGGAACGCGGGTGTCCTTACCTAGGTAGACAGGTATCGTAATGATACGTACTATCAAATTCTATATAGTAATGCATGGCCGCACCCCAACATGTACTTACGATGCATTTATTGAAAGATCTAGGAATGATCTCAATTAAGGTTGTTCCGGGTTTGTCCCTTTTTACCTTTGAATTTCGGACCAAAACCTGGAAGCATATATTATACTGTATTTTGAAATCATTTAACGAGAACGGTGCAGGATTAAAAACTATACATGCAAGGATGATGATATAGTACACGCCAATTTGAGAATCTGTGGAAAGGGTCCAGGTAGGTGGATTCATACTTCATAGTCCTTCCCGATTGTATCATTGACGCTAGTCGGCTCCCATTAGCCATTCCATTTCTCGATTGCCTCTCGCGCTTTGGCGGCCTCTTGTGCAAGTGTAGTATCTTCTTCGACCAAGCGGAGTAAGTAATCGGTCACATTCATGGCGCATGCCTCTTCTGCGAGAATTTGACTGCCCCTGATATTCTTCATCTCACCAACACGGCCGACACGAGCAAGGAACGGATCCTGATGAAAGATGGCAGCAATAGACTTAGTAACGTCGTCATTTCTGTCGATCTCTATGACAGGTTGTTCCAGGCCAAGAAGATCACAGATGACTATTCGCAAGGAGGTAATAACAGTTAGACTGTCTCCATGACCCAAAAAAAGGGTTAGAGATAATACCTCTTAGACGTTCCCTATGAGACGGGAGGGCGCTCAGCTTTTGGGTAATTTGATTTAAAGTGATTTTCCATCGTCGGTCATCACGTTGCTGGTTGGAAATATTGACGCTTTGCACTCTACAATTAACTAGGGGAAGAAAGTTGACATTTGCTGATCTTTTCGAGATATCATTTTTTTGTTTCCCATTATGTTGCTGATTGTAAGACTGCTTTCCGCTTCTCTTCTTTGCTCGGACGGAACCAGTATTGACCTGGTGTAGGAGAGGGAAATCTTTGCCTGCACCTTCTAGGTCTGTAAGTATCTGTGCCGGAAGAGCCTCGTCACATCGTGTTTGAGACTCTTTCCCCCCTTTCTTCTCTCGGATGGGGATCTTATCAACTTGGTGCAGAGAGGTGATTCTGTGTGAGCCTTTGAGATCTCTAGGAACTTGCGGAAGAAGAGCTTCGTTATTATTTTGCTTTAACGAGGAAGGTCCTCCGACGGCACCCGCATCGTTTAACCCGTTAACAAGTAGGACATGGAGCGCCATGTGAGCTGAAGCATTGAGCGCTTCTGTCTCTTTGCGATAGAACTTCCGCTTCCCGAAGCATGCGATTCCTGATACCTCAACCTCATATCGATAGCCGTGGACGTGTACATATTTCGTACATTTTGCCGGCGGGAGAATACTGTTCTGCGCGCAATAGTCTATTATCATGACAACTATTAGCATTTATCCTAACAGGAACTCCATGTCCATTTAACCTGGAGCCGTATTATGCTATTACCCTGAAGTAGCGTCAGCCATTTTCTGTCCCCAGAAGGGACAAGCTCGCTTGGCTCGTCTGGGACTGTCCAATGAGGGTACTGATGCTTTAGTAATTTCAAAGCATCACGACACACTTGGACTCTTGCGCAAGTTTTGCTACCGAACAGGGTTGGTTTGGTTAATGTATGACCATACAATGTGAGCAAAACGCCCCACCCACCGCTGATATCTCTGTTAAACTTGAATCGTGGCAGGAGGAGAGCTTCAGTTGCTAAAACGCTAAAATAGAACAGTGCTTGACTGTTTGTCAGGGCGGCGGTATCAACGGACCCAAGGGGGGGAAATGATCCAATGGTACCAGGGCTAGCGACACCAGTACCTAGCTGTGCTTGTGCAGGATCAGCTGTCTCTTGGAGCATATATCCCCCGCTACCGCTGTTGCCGGGAGCAGTCGGCACTATCCCCTGGTGCACTTCAACCAGCCGCTGGTCATTGACACTAGAAGGGCTGCCTCCTTCGGCCTTCACAGGACTCAACTGTCGGTCGTGAGTTATGGGTACAGAACCCGAGTCTGTCTCAATATCTGGCTGCCGCCCAACCGATATGCTTGTCCTCGGGTCATATCCAGTTGGAGCGTCAGCTGCAGTAGCCAAGGTCGTAAATCCTGACTGACTTATCCAAGGCGAGAATTTAACGAAAGGATAGTAATGGTTGAAAGTCACTGTCCCTAGAGCTGTAGATGTCGGTAAAATACACTCACGCTCAAGAGTCGGGTCCTGTTCTCTGTTATGCCATGATAGACGACCTGGAAGCGCCGAAAAGTGGTTACCAGGACCTCCTTCGTTGATATTTGTATCCAACTCTTGGGTTTCTTCCCTGGTCACAACATATAAATTGGGCCGTGCAGTTGGGAAAGAAATTTGCCCAAATATCGGGCGTTGCTTAGACGGGTTGCTCATATTTGACCCGCTCTTCAAAAAAGCAATCCCTAGGGATTCTAGGGCAACGGCCAAAGGACATAGGATAATGAGTAAACAAGATCAAATACGCGATGAACGGAAAGAAATAGCACAATCGATAATCGCACAAGACCCTTTTAACAAATCAGAAATATCAGTTTGCTGTTAAGTGTTTTATTTATTAATACTCACTTCCACAGTAGGATGAGTTTCGCTTCTCGAGCAACAGTGTGAGTTGGATGAAATGATGTCCTTAGTGATGTCTCGGATTGTGGTGCTTGCCATTATAGATCACTATCATCGGCACCTGCACAGACGGCAGGAACTGGTTATTCAACGCTGCAAACAAAAGCTCAACATAAAATGACAACGGGAGAGATAGTTAGCATTGAAGGGTGTTCTTAGTTTCCCAATCACAGAAGATTATATGATAGTGGTTCAACAAAGCCATAGATGTCAGGCCTATCGGGGGTCACCCGTCAGTTTTGGTGGAAATATACTTACATGTCCATTTTGGGAAGGATAGGGAATTCGGGAGGTAGCTGCTGGGCGTTGGAGGTAACGGCATTAGCCCAATACGGCTGAATACTCCGGCTTTAAGGCACATTTGTTTTATAACCGAATTTGGGGCATCTCCTGACGATAAATTGACAAGAAGGGCTCACTGCGTCGATGCTTTGGAACGCGTATGGTATTGTGGTGGCCTGAGGCAAACAGCGCGGTACATAGCACGTATACATACATGTACAGTATCTTATACATATATACGATATCTGCTCACTACCATTAACTGAAACTTTAGGGTCTGTAAAACCCATGACAGCTTAAGAAGGTTGTGCAGATGGAATGGGAAAAGTCTTGGGCTTCTCAGTGCATATTCCTGCAAAGGGGAAAGAACTAAACAAAACTAGCAACTTGTAGATACATCTTGCGCTGTAAGACAATTTGCAGAAACCATTGCAAAGATACCTAAGGGCTCCAGTTGAAGATTCAACTGTCCCTGTAGCTTCGTTACCGATATGGGTAGAGCAATTAATTGTTCATAACAATGACAAATGTTTGTGTAGGATCCTTTTGCCGCATAGGAGGCGGCAGTCGATTTTGCAACCAGCCAAGGAATTGCTCTTTGTTAAAATAGCTCTCCTTTATTCCTGTACGTGGTAGCCAACCATGTAGAGTCATTGCGGCATAAATACTCGAAGTCCTGCCTCTACGAACATCTGCTTCATACCTAGCCTCCTGTCCAATTGAAGCATATGCTCAATATTGCCGTCCTGTCTTCTCGTTATGAAAATGTTTTATATCCTCCAAGTATGCCTCACACAATGTCTTACTGCGGTTTAATGATATTCATCGGAGCTCCTTCTTTATCCATTTGTTTCCCTTTAAAATCTGGGATACCGTAGACTGACTGACAACAACGCCTCGCTCATTTCACAGCTAGCATACTATCTCAGCTTGTTGTTCACCCCTCGCAAAGAAGCCATTCAAAGAGAGCATTTTAATCCGCAGTTATCAACTTAGAAGGTCGTCCAAGAGTTCGATAATGCGGACGTAAAAGACATCCGTGTCGCATCAAATTGCGTTCAGCTGAATAGAGTGTCGATAGAGAGATCTTGCATTCTTTCAAAATTTCTTCTGATTTCCATGCTCATTATAAGACAACAGTCGGATGAATCGGAAAGACCGTGAGTAAGCTACAGGTATCGCAAGCTGAAGAGATGGAACCGATAGAAGTATCTTCGACCAAACTGGAATACCCTCGGGAAACTTTCCGGCGACTATCATTCCAAGCTCCCCCGGGAGACGAAGCTCGATTACCTTGAATTTGAAGGACTAGCTGGCCAGAGTCTGAGGAATCGTTACCGACTCGTTCGCTAGATGGTATCGAACAAGAACGGAAATCGCCGCCCTCGAACAGGATCGAGATAGGTTAAGACAAGTTATCGCTCGAATGACAATGACACGGATGGAGAGCGGTAGCTTTGGCACAACTACTTTTCCAAGCGAGCCCCGACTCAAGTCAGGAGTGAGAAGATCGGTGAAGCTTCCAGATCCCCCGAGCTATCAGATGGATAAGACCCTTCGTTTGGCTTATGATGGCAAATGGCAAACTTACCGCCAATGCCGATCATTATGACACACCTAAAATAAGCCTGGTATATATGGTAGGGAGAACAAAGAGCAGAGAACAGAAGCATGTCATTTAACGGATGCGAGAAGGATTGGTCAACAAATACAAAGACGCATCCGACATTTTTGCATATTCGGGGTTGGTCTTCAGTAATCCAAACCGAGTAGATGAGGCCAAGAATGATTTCAGAAACCTGTTTATGAGAGGTTCGACAAATTCCATGAATTCTTTTCCGGGTTTCTTTACCTTGCAAAAGAGGTGGAAATCCCCAAGAAAGAGTGGAAGTATGGGTTATTTCGCCGACTCCCTTTCGAGCTTCAAGGGATGACTGACTGCCTTGATGAAAACTGGAATTCAAGGAGTATTCTGATCATTGTTCGGAGATGGCCTATTTTTATGAGGTATAAGGAGTCGAAAGCCATGGTGTAGACATCCTCTATGCCCAGACACCGGAAATACTGGATTTGTGAGCGTTAATGAAACAATGACCTCCGCTTCAAACAATATAATATGCGCACTCGGGACCATCATCCTACATCTCCCATAATCGAAATCGAAAGGAACTGTGTACAAATTACAAGCATGAACGCCGAAACTCATGAGCGATCAATACAAGGAAGCTGCTTTGAATGTCAGGAATTTGGCCATATCGGAAGAGACTGCCCGAAGGACAAGATTATTACAAAGAGTAAGGGTCTTAAACAGAATGGGTTAGGGAAGAAGGCTGTGACCCACTGGGGGAAAAAGAATAGACCTAGGAAAGGTCTCCGTCCTAGTATCGAGCCATGTAGACTGGACTTACATGAGCTATTAGAGAGAAAGAATGAAAGCTTCACTGAGGGTACTAAGATAGTCGAAAATGAATACTCCGTTGTTGTAGATGCATTAATCGGTACTGGAGCAAATGGGCTCGCTTTCAGTGACACCAACCTCGCCATTTTAGTGGCTAAGCACTTTAACGTCCAGACAATTCCATTAGAAGCCGAGTGTTCTGTTCGGGGATAACCTATTCTATGGACCACAGAGATGCCATGGAGGAGATGGTACGAGCCTTAACTGTGAAAGATGAGATTACTCCTGAGACTCCCAAGAAATCTCCGTCGTTCAACTCAGATCGCCTCCCCAAAGACGGCATTGCCCTGATGGGTGCACCGGCTTTCCATCGAAGAGAGAATACCTCAGGACGACGATGAAGAGGCGTTAGAGAAACTCACCTCATGGTACCATGATCGGGCAGATGTCTTCTCGAAGAAAGGCTCCGATACGTTACCACCATCACGTCATTGTGACCATGAGATAGAGCTGGAGAAGGAGCTTCCCCTGCGGCAGCAATTGGCCATAGTCCACTGTACAAGCAATCAGCTGAGGAACTGGAGGTCACAAGGAATACATTATGGAGAATTAATTCATTGTTGCTGTAGATTAACAGGTCGTCGATAAATGCGGTAATGAAGTTATCCAAGTTATCCTTCAAGATCTCGTTTACAAATCGTTGAAATGTAGCCGGTCCGTCAGTCAAGCCGAAAGGCATTACCCGGTATTTATAGGTTCCATAGCGGGTGCGGAAGGTCGTTCTATCCTCAGACTCTTAACTCATCCGAATACGGTGAGATCCCTATCAAATATCTAGTTTCGTAAAGATCTTCCCCCTACTAAGTCGTTCCATTAACTTGATCAACGGTAGTGAATAACGGACCTTCTTGGTGATTGTGTTCAATGTTCGGTACTCTATATAGAACCGTGATTTCCCGCTAGGAATTCTAGCCATTAGAATAGGGAACGCAAAAGGAGCACCGCCGGATATGATGAATCCCTTAGGAACGGACGAGCTGAGGGTGAGTACCGCAGGGGAAGTGGTGTACATGGACATATCCGGGTTCCATACTTGAGTTAGCCGTTATCCTACTACTATGTACGCTCCTTAATTCTGATTATCGTTGGGGCTACCCCTCGTGGATATTTCGCAGGCTGAGTAAAGGAGAGGAGGAGCTAATATAGTTACCAATGCAGTCAGGCAGCTTGCCAGAGCAAAAGCGGCTTCAAATACTTTTTTTTTTCAGTTTCAGATTTGCAGCACTCTGTCACAACACATATTAGCATCTTGATTCCCGTAACTTGTAAAGAGCACATTAGCTTAAGATTCGTTTGTACAAACAAAAAAGAGAGTCTCATAAGTTAGCTTCCCAAGACGGAAACACTGACCAAGGCAGCCAATACCTTGAATGAACAAACAGCCTTAACCAAATCTAATATAGTGTTAGTATCATAGCTCCACGAAGCTGAAGACGGTGATTATGTGGTTTCTTGCCCGATGGCTTGCGTGTAGTCACAATGATAAACTGCAGAGGGCGGCGGTCAAGAAGGCTTAATTGACAACTTGATCTGACTCCGGGGCATTTAACGAATTTGATATATCGTTCGCTAGATTATAGGCTCACCATACCTCCTTTTATTGGGTTCTGTGCAACAAACATAGAGAAAGGATAGGAAATTAGATTGACTATTTTGCAGGGGAAATGACCGAACACCAAATAACCTTGAGCTAACTAATGTACGGTGAGGTGAGATCTATTTGGCAATTTATACTGCGGGTCTCGGCGAAGCTAGCCCCTCAAAAGTGGCACATTAATTGCCCTGGCTATCTTCATCCACCGCTGGGTGTTAGCTCGATAATATCACAGTAAGAACCTGATCATAAGGCCATACTAGCCTAATTAAAGGCCTAGGCCTTGTGGGAGTGGGTATAATATCTCGAAGCGTCTGATATAAGCTGTAACTGTAACATGTTGTTGCTATATTATTTAACGTCTTTAAGCGGCCGAAAGGCTGTATAGGACGGAATTACTAGTAATATACATGAGACACTATTTGGCACCAGAGGTAAATGCCTCCCAGAGATCACCTGGGTGCTCTGTAGCCTGTGTCGTGTAGAAGACAGATGAGAAAGGGAAAAAGAAAAAAGAAACATAAAGACAATCTAGACTTGCAAACGACCCGGCGCCTGCTGGCTTTCGCGCCTTGGGGGCTTCCGGGAAACCGGCGGTGTCTTGGGACATGAAGGACTGTCTGCTGCATGCTCACCGTCGCAGTTCACACACTTGATACAGGATTCGAGCGGGTGCTCAGCTGTCCGATGACCTAGGTCACCGCACAGCCTGCACCTTGGCATGCCCTTACAACCTTGCGTTCTGTGAATTCCCCAGCACTTCTTGCACTGAGGCGGTCTCACACCCCTAGAGGTAGGATACTCTACCCTCAGCCGGGCCCTCATGACTACTACAGCCTTGGGGGTATTCTTCAAGCCCCAGCCCGGAAAGCTAAACGGACCGAGGCTGTTGCGTATCCCTCCTGCTTTTAGACCCAACGTATGGATTCTGGGGCCACACCGAAAGCTTCGGTAAGTTCCGGGAGGACATCTCCTTCGATCAAGACGTCCCTGGCGTATAGACTGTTCTTCCCATCCAGTATTGTCATTCTTATTGGGAGGTCGTACACCTTAATCACCACCCATTTCTCATCGCCCTCAACTCGTCCGTTCCCTAGGGCTTGGGAAACTTTCGCCTTGTCCGACAACAAATCCTCCGCCGTAATCCCAGCTTTCGGAGTGACCGCGATCCCGGTTCGAACGAAGGAGGCCGTCTCAATCTCCAAGTCCCGTGTACTTGATGACGCACGCTTTCATGTGCTCCATCAGGTTGTGGGCTACTCGGGGCACCACCTGGTTTGTCCCACACTTGTCGAGCATTTAGGTGATGAGGTTCAAACCCGTGACAGAATTCCGTCAAGAGAGCTTGTTCCTCAGCTCTTGCCTTCATTTGCGCGTCGAAGAGCTGGTCGATAAAGTCAGGCCCAGGCGTGGTTTCGCATGGCTCGTCCACCATCGCATCACCGTCCGGGATCCCTTGTCTTTCGCAGGGTTCCCACATCGATTTTCTGGCTGGTGTCCTTCAGGCAGGTTACGGATAGAGTGTAGGTTATCGTTCTGACGCCGTACACAGCACGTGCCGAGACCTCGGCCTTCCTTTTGTTCTTTTTCTTGACAGCTCTAGTCGTAGAAGCCGCCATGATGAGCGTGATTAGGGAAGAAGTTTGAGTGCTAATACATGTGCTGTTGGGGGAAGGGGGGGGGGGGGGGGGGTCTTCGATGTGTAAAAAAATGATGGTGCTTGTGCTTTAACTGTAATAACACACGAAGCCATATAATGGGCTTTGCCGCAAAGTTGGGTATTTAATCAAA
>JAHQZX020000203.1:0-14859 GCA_019804575.2 Pseudotulostoma volvatum | reverse complement strand
CTGGAATTTTGGTGGGGTGGTCCGTTGAGGGGCGGTCCGTTGAGCGGCGTGTCCCGTTGGGCGGTGAATACTTCTACCTGATACTTACGCCTTCTAATCTGCAATTAAACATCGGTAACTCGTGGTGTATTCGGTACTCAATACTCAATATGCCTCTATATTGAAGTTGAAGATCACGGTACACTTAGATTACAGTAATACAGTCTGATATTTGACTACCTAACTCCCAACTCTAACCCACTAGCGTTAACTACCTACGCTTCACCTTTGTCTCCACCTTCTTCCAGTGGTGGATCAATGATGTAGAGTTGGTCAAGCCAGCCCTTTCCCAGCCAGTGTTTTGAACATTTTATTTCCTCTAATCTCTTCGCTCCTAAGCCATCCTACTCCATGGTATTTGACGCCGTGCACTAGAGAAGGCTCGCGCCGCTTCTGCTGACATCACTGGTACCGAAAGAATGTCAATTACCATACGGGAGAGCGTGGGTATCGTATTCGCTGTCGCTCTTCACACCACCATCCTAGTGCAGTCGTAGTAGAGATCTCAGAGGGGTCGGTCTTGATAAATGATTCCCAGTCATCGGTGGAAGTTTGAACACGTTAAGATCCAAGATCGTATTTGTCAGGTTCATAAGTTGGTTGTTGTGATAGAGTTGGACTTGTAGTTTCTTCAGTAATAGCATATTTCTCTTCCAGGGACATTTAAGCTTTGGTAACACTGTTCTAACCCAAGATTTCTTCCAGTTTGTATCGATATAGCGCTTCCGCCTTGAATGATGGAGGAGCAAGGCTGCTGCATAAGCTGGCGCCTCATCAGTCAGCGAATAATACTTATTAGAAATAGTACTTGTCGAAGGCGTACCAAGTCCTTAGGATTGCATTGTGAAAATCAGTGTTGTTCACGTGTTGATTCTTCCGCTTCACGAAATGCTTAATGAGGGTACCCATCGTTACTACCGTTTTCTCGATAGAATCACTATCCCCTTATGTCCCAATCGTAGCTTTTTCGGTAGGTTTGAGCAACACATTGACCTCACGCAGAGTATCCCAATCGTCTAGCGAAAGTGCATACTTGCCAATCGCTTTATGGTGGTTTTTAACGAAAGCATCAACATAACCTTCAAGCTCACAAGCAACCTCTCTTTTTCTTCCTTGCCACCGTCACAAGCCTTGCCTTCTCGTTGTATAGTTGTATAGTATATCCTCATTGGCTTCCTCATCGGAACTGTTATTCAGATCATCTGCATCGACTCCAAACATCACAGGCAAGACGCATTTCGGAGAGTGTGGCGCGGAGCTGTTACTTTATCTCCGCCTTTGTCCGCTGGAAGGAGTATTTGATCTTTTTCGGAATTGTTGCTCGAGACTTTGGAAGAACATCTTCCGTCATATAGTTGACACCTATAATCGTAGAATACAGTTCTGGATACTCTACCGACTTGTGTGGGAGATTGTTATTAATAATAAACTGTAGCAGAGATTCCTTGTAGGCCTTCTGATTAATAGCTTTCTGGAGGACTTGTCGTTCGCGTCCTTCATCACTATCTGTTGTTCTCACCCTGCTGTCGAAGAAATCTGCTCAAGCTGCTTCTGCCCCCTTGTTATAGCCTGTGCTGTTGCGCTTTAATATTGATACCATGCGTCTAATCAAGGTGATTTCGTGCAGAGGTCAGGGTAGCTGATTCCCATGCGCATTTACCACAAACCCAAATCTCCATCACCTCGAGCTTTTTCACACAGTTTTGACTTCTTCACATGTGCCCAGGTCTCCAAAGCAGTTTGAGTGCGTCCTTAGACCCACGACCAGCCGCAGAAGCAGTAATACTCTCCGAAGGGGTAACAACAGTATCGGGGCTTTCAGGGCGTGGTGAGTCGACGGTTTCGAGCTCATAGAACGGAGAAGACGTGGTATCATCTATTTCATTTTCCATGTTAGCTGATACCTATTAGGTGTGTTCGTACATTTATTAATGAATCAATAACTTAATTTTATGGCGATGGGAAATCTCTGGTTTATCACCCTAACTTCCTTCACTAGCAGAGAACATTCACCTAGACTACTCTAAAACTTGCCTACTCCCACGTTCTCGATATCTTCAATATTGAAGAACCTTATCTTGAGAAATCAATATTCTCAATATGTATTGAGAATATTGACAGGGGTTTTTCAATACTGAATACACTACTGGGGACCGGGCAGACGCCACTGTATGTCGCAACAATATGGGGACATGTGGAGGTGATGAAACTGCTTACATCGGGCACAAGAGGGCGCCGCTGCGGTTGCATCGAGGTTACTACATGTAACAAAAGCAGAATACTGGCAGGTGGAGGCCTCGGGCTTACTAATACGTACTAGTACACACAGTACTATTATTTTGCGAATCCTTTTCCTTTCTTCTCCTTTTACTCTTAAGCTTCATAGTAAAGGAAAGAGAACAGCATTTGTAGACTCGGAGAGAAATATCCTTGCGGCTTGAAGGGGTACAGGGCTAGCCCCATATAAGCCAAGGGCGGTTCTAAAACGACTTCCTACGTGTGAGGAAGTCAAGGTCACCGTTTCAGCGAGGCTGGATCAGGCGTCGAGTAGGAGATGTGGCGTCCCAAGACCCCTAAAACGGTAAAGAAATTGACAAAATCTCTCGTATCCGTGAAGCCGACAAAACCTTTTGAGGCATTCAAAGGGGGGGGGGAAACGTAAACAAGTGATCTCCAAGGCTCGACTACTTGGCTCAAGACGGTGTAGATCGTCTTCTGAAGGAAAAGGAGGATTACGATACACATGAGTCTTCAAAAGCTGCCGGGCGTGCATATTGGGGGGACTCGGATCTACTGGGGGACGTTCTAGGCAGACCGGCCTTGGGGAGCTCAATCAGTGATCTTTCACTGCCACGCAAAACGGGTTGGAGATGGAAATGTAGGGCTTCTAGCATGGAACAGTCTCCAGGCAGTCTTTGGAGGGGCAAGGAAGAAGTTAGACGGCTTTCTAGCTACACAGGCAAACGAGAAGCATAAGGCCAAGGCCAAGGCCAAGAAATAAACCGTATATAGATTTCCCCGAGCGCTTTTCATTGATGGTATCTAAGTTTGATTATTTTTGGCGAGTTCTTAGCAAATCCGTTTCTCCCCGGCTCGCTATGATTCACGTTAGTACCTACGTAGCAACTATACATGTACATAAAGCTCCCCTTTTATGTGCCTCGCCCGCGCATGAACTAACTCGGCGCCATTCAGTTGCAACCACATGGTGGCGAACGCTCCACTTTGCACACGACGCCCACCACAATAAAATTGGGTTTAGAATTACTAGCAAGCCAATTATAGGTGAATTAGGATGGTGCTACTACTTTATGGGAGAAACTAGCTGTTTACTACAAAATTAACCAGGGCATTTTTCAGATATGATATCATAGTTTAGTAGGAGTGGTTGCTGTGGTGACCTCGCTCCATACAATGTCATGTAAGTTAGTTACACTTCAGTACTGTACATGACGTTATCATCAGTGCGTGTGTGAGGACTAATACCTGTTAGATACCACTCCGCCATAAAATGATGCACTGTTTCTTCTTACAACCTAATAGTACCTAATCTTTATCCCAAGCCGCTTATTTAACAGTACCTCAAATTACTAATTTCTGTTACATTACATTACACTAATTACAATAGTTTATATCGTAGGCGGGTTTGCCACTCGATATGCAATCTAAGCCACGAACCGATTTCGTAGTGCACAGACCTCAGCAGGCAGTACTATTAAGTTGTTCTTCTGAGTTGCTACTACTTCAAGTCAGTCCTCATTTCTTCTAATCACTACACAGTACCGCTAGCTGCTGCTATAAAGAACTATTAGTATATCCTCAGATCACACTTAGGTGCACACAGGAAAGATTGGCCTTGCCGACTTCCTACATAGAGTGGGAGTGCTGAAGGTGACGAGCAGGCTGGGGTCAAAAGACTTGTGAGGTGGCGGTTGAGGAGGGTGATGTTAGAGCAATTTAGGCTCGCGGCTAAGCGTCAGCTGATAGTAGAGGGGACGCCGAAAACCTAAGAGCGGCGCCAATAGTATAGGTAGGGCAATGATAAGACACAGGTGGCCAAGATGCCGATCGGAGCACCAGAAATATATATATATATATTCAGATCACTGCATGCCCGGCTAACCACGCGAGTACTCTTTCACAATAATATTATAATTCAGCTGGTTGATAAGCATTATTCAATGCATGCACTATTACTGTCGCTAGCTATGCCAAGTCCTCATTAACTTCAACCCTACTAAAGTGGCACAGCTGTGCCTAAAGCGGCCAATAAGCGACTGCAAGGCTACAGCGTTAGCGATACAGACTTGCCTATCAATTATTCCAAATCCATTCTTTAATATTGTTCATCGACGGGCCGGCCATGTGCAGATATCTCTCCGAGTCCAAAAAGCTAGTGCCATAACGGGTTATCGACGCTATAATTAGCCGGCTGTTTTGGTAACGTTGGATGTATATGATAGAACCTTACCGTATTTCTTAGAAAACAGTATTAGTATGATAAAATCGACTTTAAAATATATTACCTTATTATTCCGACTATTATAATGGTAGGTAGTAGTATCAGCCAACTGGCTCGAAAGCCATTGAGGATCATCGATATAAAATGATGGGAGAAGCAGAAGAGGCTTGATTCTCCTGTGAAGAGGAGAGAAGAAGGATTATGGGCCAGGCCGAAAAAATAGCTAAAGTAAGACAAGCTAAGGGGCTTGGAGCTTTAGGCCCCAACATAGATCATGCTCGTTGAGCAATTAAACAACCAGAATTCTGCAAGGATAGGATGGATATGGGAAGTTGGGCCAACTTATTGACCTTTTTAATTGATCGCTCACATGATTAAGAAGGCTTGAAGGAGGGTATATCGATGAAAAAAATGGGGATTTACTGTACTCCGTGGACCGTAGGTGCAAACCCCAGGAGGCTGACTTACCTTTATTACATTACATGCAGAAGTTATGTGTAGTGAGTTGTAAGATAAGAAATCAAAAAAGAAAAACAGTGATTTGATTATTTATTTCTATTGAAAATCTGACATAATAGGGTGTTCTATTTTACATATATGCATAAGAAAGATACCTCTGGTAGATTGTCTCTAAAATACTCTTTAAGAAAAGTGCCCCTCAAACTATTATGTGTGTTAAGTTGTTTCTGTTGTACAAGTTGGTTGAAATTCAATTAAAGTGTATTTATTGTAATAGCATGCGTAGCATAATAAACTTATCAATTTAGGAATCAAATCTTATTGCAAAACTGCAGAAGAGAAACCCAGGCTACTTAGTATAGTACATGACAGTAGGCGCGCGCGGAAGGTTGATGAATTTTAAGCGAACCCTCATGAGTTATATTTATTAAATGATATCTTAATAAACTATTTATACTCAAGGAGTCAAGATTAAGATTGAATCCACAAATTTATTATAACCTATTCTTATAGCTTCAATAATATTAATCTAGAGGACATATCACTCCCATTTAATTAGAATCCGACGAGAATCGTACAGACATCCATTCTCTCAACTATCGCAGCACCCTACTGACGTAGGAATTATGCGGCTCGGGTCATGCAACAGTGTTAGGATACTAGTGATGCTTGCGTACGTGCACTTTTATAACATATGCCTGATGCGTTGAAAGTCTGATTGCTTTTGGGTATGCATCCAGAATCTGAAACCAAAAATTGGGTAGGCTCAGACAGCTTTCTGAAAGGCTTATGGCCCTATCACAAGGGTTTCTCTGTTCAGTTTTTGTCGGTGCGCGGGGGAATATCCGGATGGGCCTTCTTGAGATGTTCCTCTAAATTATCCCTTCGATTGAACGACCGGCAACAATTCTCAGCAGGACAGGGATAGCCGTTAGGGAATACATGGATGCATTCCAAGTGCCTCATAAGCTCAGTCCTCCGTTGGAATGAGCCTCTGTATTTGCAGCCCGCCCATTTGCAAACTAATGGAGTGTCTGGAGTAAAGCGAGAATCCCTGGTATATCCATGACATTAGTCTGCAAACTTCTGTGGATTGTTGCTCAGAATCCTACTAACGTTTCAGCCCGTCTGGCACTCCATCCCGATCTAGAGTGGCGATCGGTGGTAAGTGGACTACCTTCCTCTTCGGAAACTGGAGTTGTTATGGTAGATTCTTCGGCGGTCGTTGGAAAATAATGATTGTTATAGGACTGCGAATTTAAGGCAGGTCTTGTAGTATTCGAGTCGGTTATCATATGCGTGTCGAATGGGGTGTAATGAGCTGCATAGGGAGGGAATTGAATGAAATCGTTATCGACTTCGAATGTGCATTGAAAACCAGAGCCCGTTACAGGATAGATAGAAGTCTCCTCGGTTTCAGCGGTGGAGACGGCAACAAAGTGGGGAGCAATAACTGTCATGTTGTCGGAGTTCCATTCTTGACCATGAGGGCCGGGGTTCGTAACTCTGAGTCCATAGTGCATATTCATGGATCGACTAAAGTCAAGGGAAAGATCCACCGAGTTCTCTAAGTCGTCGACTTGAGGTAGGTAATAAGGGATGTCCATCTTCAGTGATGCCCGTGCCCCCGTTGAGGTTGGGGAAAGTGACTTCAAATGTTAAAGAGATAACTAATAGAACGCCGCGAGGGTGTGTGAGTCTTAGAAGATTGTGATGAGAAAAGTTGCCTGCTGCTAACTATGGAGATGGATGGCCACTTCTATGACATTATATGAAAGCGGAGGAGAGAGTAGATTGTAACACTGGAGGAATAACTACCACCCCGTAGATGAGACTTATCCTAGTAGCTGGGGTTTCTGATGTTTACTAAGGCAAGCCATGTCAACAGAGTGCCCCGTATATAGTACATGCTTCCTCCGGAGCTCTGATGAATAGGCATACCAGTCCTGAGCCTTAAGGATGTAGGACCTCGTGTAGCTGCACGGGGTACATGCTAGCGTAGCGATATCAGAAAATTCATATATGGAAGCTAATAATTGCCATATCGGGTTGACATCTGAAGCATCCGAGGGATTTAATGGATCAGCGAACTATCATTGAATTTCTTGTATCTAGTTTGTGCATCATATTTAGTGGTTTCATACCAGGTCATATTCTGGGTAAACATTAGAAACCTGTCCTTCGGTCCCTCGGCAGTCGGCGTCTTTGAACTCTATTGGAGTTGCAGCTCAATAGAGACGGCCCCCACGAGGTAGGACATTGGTCTATGGCTTGCTTCGAAGGATTCGGGAAATGATGATATCCCAGACCCGGATCTTCTCCATTAATTAGCAACTTTACTGGTTACCCGGATTATGATTGTGGCAGGCCTGGGGTAATGGTTAGCTATGCAATTGCATAGTCTATACATCTCCCCGCTTTGCGCTGCTTTGCGCCGCTTGGCGGTTGCCCCTGAGGCCATAAGAAACTCCCATACAAGCGTAATACATGTCGAACAATGCTTTCATTGACAGTCAAAGGGCATGTAAACGGCCCACAACATCAAATCGAATCACAAATTAGAAAAAGCAGTGACCTTGTTGGAAAAAGGCGTTCTATCAAGATTTAGTATATTGCAAGTATTAAAGAATTCCAAATTGATCAGCGTGGCAAGACGGATACACCTTAGATGAAGGTTCTGTCAGTTGAACCTAACGAGAGGCTTTGTGGGGAAAAAGAATCCTGTGAATTATACTAGGTTAAGGATCAACTGATCAGCACTTAATGTGGAGTGGCTGAATGTTTTGTTTAAGTGCATTACTACATAGTAACTATGATAGTGATAGTACGTTGTTCGGTTTTCGGAAACAGTGCAGTGATATCACGGCCACGTGCATATGTCAAGTGGCGATCAACACTTTCCTTGTTTAGCTAATGCCATGCATGTCTGAGATCGTAGCAAGGCTCCACTCAGTACCCTGCAGCAATGTGCCCTGATCAATATCATCGTTACTTAGGAATTAGTTGGGAAATATAGTGCTGCCGCTAAATTGATAGTTACTAGTAGTAGTGTCCAAGTGTTTCCAGCCCATATTCTTACCGATGATCTATCTACACTAGAGTTCGTTGAGGCCATGTGAAGGCTTGGCATCTACAGTAATTATGTATGTACTAATTCACAATGGGTTCAAATCAATCTTGGTCTGGCCACCAGTATCTCCAGAGAACATCTGTGTGGAGATGAAAAACCTATGTTGTGCGATTTAAACTCTACTAATAAATTCACTTAGCATGGTATGTTTGCTGCGAAATACAAAAGACTCAATGTACTTCTAGTGTCCTCAAGGGAGGATGGAAAAAAAAAGTTAAGTGTGTCACAGATACTAATATCCGACTATTGTTGAACAGAATAGTAGTCATATGTAACGTATTAGGGTAATAGAAAAATAAAATCATTCACTATATATCCTTAACTCTTATACAAACATGTAGCCAAGTCTGAAGTGTTTATATTCTATACACATGTATGCAGGATTCTATCATACCACGGTATCTAATGAGCTATAGATAACTAAGTTCTTTATCATCACGACAATCTCTCATTATAGCTAGTTTCGGGTCAAGATCATAAAATCTTGAACAAAAACTTTATGCTAATATTAGTAACTGGGTGAAATAGGTAAAGAAGTGAGGAGCAAATATCGACATACTTGTTTACTTCCATCCTTACCTTCCTGGTTAGTCGGGCGTGCTCCCTTAATAATACCAAATTAGCATCGTTCATGGAGAGTAGACCCTATTGCTAGATATTACGTGTGTTGTATCGTCTTCGCGGAAGCATCAGAAATAAACGACGAGCGAGCATCAAGCTTCTGGTACATTGTACGGATACCGCTAATTAAGAGTTTCAATATGTTATTTGGAGACATCAACATAGCTAATGGTATGGCAATAATGGTGACCTGAATTGGTTGAACCACCTGTTAATGATGGATAGCTTGTCGAGCCATTTTCCCATATGGTCTTAAGTCGGGCTCGCGGCGAGGTTAGAATTGTTAGTACCCTACTCTTGTATATTAGTGTACAAATTAGTATACATCGTTTCTCGCGGGTATGGCTAGACGGAGAAGTTGACGTTCTGGGTGTATAGATATGCATCCTTCGTGGAGACCTGCAGTTTTGGGGGCAGGATTATTATTTTGAGGCAAGGAGAAACTAGTACATGGGCATGCACAATTTAATTGCTGGAATTTGGTGTGGATACCTCCAGGGTAGAAATGTAAAATGTGCTAAAAAAGGATAGAAACCTTAAAAGCGAGGTAAAAGCGCCTGTACCCATACATATAAGTAAACATCACATGCTTTTCCAACTTCCGGGGTGATGATTTAGGCTCGATTGAGAGCTTAAAGCTATCACCGCTTTGGAAAATTATAACTAAATTACTTGCAGTATTGCTACAAAGTAGGTGATAGCCCGTGTGCACCTCCCTCGCCATTATAAGGCTAACTCTAGTTAGGCAAGAAGATGCGCAGAACTGTGTCGTGAGCCTTCGCAGGGAGGGGAGTAAAAAGCCTGAACTTGAAACATATAATATGGTTAGCCAGGGCCGGGTCTCAGCGCCACTGCATGGTTAGCGGAACTCGCAAAACAGCGTTTGCCCGCCCACTATTAACGTCTCATCAAGAATAAAGAGAGCATGTATGTAATAAAAAAAAGTAGGAAAAGTAAAATAATGATAAAATACCATAGGATAAATAATGAAATAATAATATAGTAACAATGAGTCAATAAATAGGTGATAGGACTATACTATGAAGGGTACTATAGCTATACTGGTAAGGGGTATCACAGTAGCTCACGACTTGATTTAATGTAGAGCTGGGCCCACATGTCAGGGTCTCAGGTAGGAAGCCAGCTACAGTCCTACTAGATTCTCATGCGGCCAGAGAAACTTCGATACTAAGGGATAGGCCCAGGACAAGGCCTGGCGCTGCAGGCAAATGGGGCAGCAAAAGCTGTAAATTAAAGGACCACGAGCACGAGATCATAGGCCTGCAGCTGCAGCTGGGCACGTCTGAAGCAGCGTAGAAATTAACGAAATGGGAAAGCTACCCGGGGACCAAAGAGGGAAGCTGCGGTGAAAATGATTCGAGAGAGCTTTCTATAGCCACACTCGCAGGGTTTGGGCAAGGCGATTAGCACCGGCTATAGAAAGAGGTGAATGATGCAGACGCTCTGGAACAGGACGCAGACGGCATGTATAAGGCACAGCCCAGGACAAAACGATGTTCTCAAGGACCTATCTATGAAAAGACTAGGCGAGACAGAGGCATGCTAGTGGCGCCAAGGATGAAAAAGAGACAGACCACGATAGATCCTTCGGGAGCCGGGATCAGTACCAAGCCACTAATTCAGAGAACAGCCCAAGAGCTAGCTATGAGCTGTTTGGGAATTCCAAGGCCTCGGGAGCTATCGTATTCTTGGCAAATGCGACTCTTAAAGAATGGGGGCTAGAAAGGGTGGTAGAGAAATGGAAAGAATAGATAGGCAGGTGACGCCCATATGGCAGTCAATGCCAAGCGGGCATAAGAAGGCTTGCAGTTAGGCGGAATGGACAAAAAAAGAAATTGGGAATTGGGTCGGTCCAAGCCTATGAACTGCGCGTCTGTTGTAACGAAAAGGCCCGTGCGAACGTTTCCTTAAGCTTGAATAATGTTTCAGCCTGAGGCTCTTTTTGGGTTCGGCTCACGTGTCTTGCCGCGCATTAGACAGCTCGGAGAGGAAGCTCCCACGAAGAAGAATCAAGCCTCACCATTAAGCCTTTTCATCAAGTTCTAAGCCTGGTTCTCTTCCGAATAATGTGCCTGAATAAATATGGGAGGCTTACTTACTGGTAAATATGCCTTTTCAGTAAGTATTATAGGCAAATAATTGGCATAATTTACCACATCACTGGCCTAAGATTGTTCTATAAGAACTTCTCACAAAGCCATTACAATCTTGACATTAAACACAACTGTTAATCGGTCAAGGAAATCTAAGTCCTAGGCCCGACCAGAGTAAAATCGACTTCAACGACGCCAGAGTGACAGCCAGATAGATGCGGACGACAGTGTCGATAGATGCTGGATGCCGAAGACGGACGCCGGAGCCGGAGTCAGTGCGGCCGGATGCTACAGTTGGGTTTTGAGCCGGGACACGGATACGATGATTTAACAGTGAATGCAATACAACAATGATATCAACCGTGACAATATTATCAGCAGCTAAAATTTCGAACCCGATCGTACCTACCCCCGAAGTAAGTCCGGTGAGCCACAGTTACATTCGTCTCGCAGTGGACGGGCCACTGGAAAACCAAGATACCAACATTCGTCTCACTATGGACGGGCCACTGTGAAAACCAAGACAATAACATTCTTCTCGCGGTGGATGGGCCACGGTAAAAAAAACCAAGACACTGAATTAAATCTCTCTTCTTGAGCACGGGTCAAGTATTAAGAAAGGCGACGGAATTAACGCAGTTCTATTCAAATAATCAATTCGACCAAGATTCAAGAAGATTACCAAAACTAAGGCATGGTTTGAGTCTCGGCCACCATAGAAAGACGGTTGCCAACAAAGCCGATGAATTCAGCACTCGCCATGATGAGCTAGTATTGACTTTCATAGGATATATTTCGATGTGTCCTTCCGTTGGAAGTTCTGGGCTACTGATAGGCTCTGTCATTGACTCCGATAGGAAGGCATAATAGTAGTACATGCAGTTCATGTAGAATGGATACCTTTAAGCAGATATTAAGGCATTAGTAAGCAAATGATAGAAATTCGTTATTATAATAATATTGAGAATGCTGTCCGCCCCGCACGGATAGGTCGATATTGTCGCTAGATGTAAAAGAGAAGTCACGTCATCATTTGTCGTCAGTCACGTGGTTAATTTGCTCGAAACTATATTGGAGCTAGTACGATCTAAATTAGGATTAGTCAATATCGGTCATTTCCTATTCAGGTAAAGTACCCAGTTGTCTCGTGTACCTGAAAGTTGCCTTTTTTCGAACGCCATAGGCTCTTCCGGCAGCAGGAATTTCAACTATTTGAGAACATTATGTTTAATGATAATCGATGAACTATAACCTAGTGTTTATAACTCTACGATCCCGTGTGGTGTGGTTGAGGTAATGAATTTTGAAAATGGTGACTTTTTCTTGTGGTATGTGGGCAGGGAACGGAGTTCCGCCATCATAGGAATTGTGCTGTGCGGGCGTAGTAACGAATACTGGGGATTGAGAATCAAAACGGACAATATTTTTCCTAAATAGGCAGTTTGCTTTTCTTAAACAGGAAATAGGCCCACTTGAATCAACTAATAATAGTGAATTAGGCCGGGTGGTAGATGTAACACACGACGCTTGACATGGTCCCGTCACGGCCAAAAATACTCAGGGAAACGCCTGGATCAAACCCCTTTGGGATTTACAAAAAATACTCTGCAAAAACTTGCCTGTACTGTGTGAAAAGGGGTAGGCTGGAAGCACTAAAGATACCGACAATAGGGGGGTTTTTCACCCGGTAAGTATCCATAAAGGATCTTACACGCCAGAAAGCATATGTAACTAGATAGACCGGATGGCCGAAGGCAAAGCATTATTATAATAACTACTACTAGTAGTAGTGAATTACATATGATTACTAAGCGAAATAAATTGAGACAAACGGGCTAGACTCAGATTCCCGGATTTCTGCCTCCTCACACCGCCGGAACATAGATTGTGACATTCCGCCATGAAGATCTTTCCTTTCTCTTTTCCTTTCTCCTTACACTTAGCATTCTTGTAATATAAGCCTAATATAACTAAAGAGTAAGAGGCTCTTGATTCAAACTAGGTCTATATTACAAGAATACTAAGTACAAGGAAAGAAAGGATGGAAAGAAATTTTTTAGAAAAAGGAAAGGTCTTCATGGGCATGTGCCGGCGGTATGCGGAGGCAGAAAGCTGGGAGTTGGGGGTCGTGCCACACATGCCGTCCTTGGGCCCCTTGGCCCCGTAGCCAACAAGAACTGAATGGTAGCTCTTGGACCTTGGGGTTCCTAAAAAGCCTAGCTTCTGGGCCCTCTTCTGTTCGGAGATCATGCCAGCCCTTCCGAGATCCCGGTAGAGGACCGCTCGAGGAGATGACGAATATGCCTCCGTCGACCTGAAGTTCGATTAATAATTATCATATTTATTGTCTGTGAAAGCAATAAAGCTCTAGTGGTAATGGGAATAGCCTGCTGCATCTACCGCAGCTGTACGCGTGTCGTCGTTAATTAGAAGGTAAGGATTAATATATTCGGTCTTATAACTATATAGCTTGCATACATTGGTAGTTAACAAAAGAATGAGTGCGCCCACAAAGAAATAAGAGTAGCGGCGGCGGCTCGGCGCTCTGCCACGCTAACGTAGAAAGGTTAGTTCTTCATCAGTCTGTATCTAGCCTTTCAGCTATGACAGACACCTATTCACAGGTTTGCGCCCAGCCTCTCTTTGCTCAAGTTATAGACCACTACATTTATTATTCCATCACGAGAACGTGGCGAGGAAAAAGCCTTGGTTTCCCGCTTCCGGTGTAGCTATGGAAACCCAGAATCGGGGAGCGAGCGAGTGAAGCGCCAAGCTTGTAATTCGGCAGGCGGTGAGCTGGCCCCACTCAGCTGAATAAATGCGGTGCTCATTTGAACAATCCACTGACCTCACTGCTGTCCCCCGTTCGCCAATATACCATACAAAATTAGCGTTGTGCGTGGATTCTGTATTGGCATTCGCGAACGGAGTGCAAGCCAAACGGGCCGTAGAGTTAGTGAGTGGGTAAGCGATTGAATTAGGCAAGGAGTGGACCCTATAGCCGAGCTACGCCTCGTAAGGCGCGAACTAATATTTAGCTCAGTCAGTGAGTCTCCACTCCATCTTCCCTAATTTGGCTTTGCATATCATTTTCGAACGGTGGCGGCCGCTGTCGCCACCGCCAGCCCGCCTTCCTAAGCAGCTTGACGGCTTCAATTCTTTTGCATCTCCTAGACTTTTTGTCCATGACGAACTCATCCTGTTTTGTTATCTCTTGGCTTCATTGCTCCGTTTTTTTAAGCCATCAACCATGGATTCCGATCGCGAGATCGAAGTATTCTGCTAGCCCGCTAGCAATGCATGTAAATATTCTCGCCTTGCCAATGATTTTGGCGACCGGAACGGGATTGCAGCTCGCCGTGGTCAGGTGAAAACTCGGCGTGGTTACGGGGATCTCACTTAAAATCTCTAACCACGCTGAGCTTTCCAGGATTCTGACCATGCTGTGGTCACAAACCCACAATCTCTAACCACGCCATGGTCAGGGAAATTCGTGCATCAAATTCTCCAATCACACTCCAACTTTTAAGAGGGCCGTAACATAAAACACTGTATACGGCTGTAACTAGTACCGCACTGCCAAGCTGAGAACATAATGCTCAAATCTTCCTGCCACTTAGAAGGGTATTCCTTGATGCTATTGACTTATTGACGTGGATTAATAATTACTATTTACCTGGCGCGCAATCTAGGCCGGCCGTACCAGCCATACTAAGCTTATCAATGAATGGTATCTCGAGTTTCATGATAAAGGACCACCGTTGGCGAAGAATTAGCGGTGTGTATTACTATAGTGCATTGTATTTTAATAAGCGAGAGTTGAGCGTGGTCAGGACTTTTTATTTCTAGCCATGGCGTGGTTAGAAAAGCTCATCGTAGTCAGGACAACGGAAGAATGAAGTCCGAAACTTCTGACCACGCCGAGCAAAAAAGCGTGGCAAGCCCGAGACCTACCGAATGTGCGGAATGCGGGTCTTAATACCATGAAATCCATAATGGTTCAGAGGTTTATAAATGGTTTATAAATAGTTTAT
>JAHQZX020000202.1:0-14930 GCA_019804575.2 Pseudotulostoma volvatum | reverse complement strand
GCGTGGAATTCTGCCGTTCTTTTCAATAAGCTAAGCCTGAAAGAGTCTAGGCGTACGGGCCAAATAACATTAGCCTATAATTATTATATAGTTATATGTATATATAAAAGTTCATTCCCAACCCCGAGCACGGCCCAGGGTCATCACAGGTTATAAAGTTTTGATCCACAGGATTCGTGCCGCTCACTTAAGACAATGATAAATGCATTCATAGGTGATTCACAATGCAAAAATTGACTGTTTTCTGATCAGTGGTGATTCGAAAACGGACATGATGAGTAAAAGAGTCCATCCCTATTTTTCCTGTAACCTCTTGATGATTGATATGGTCCATCTCTGCTAGTCATCAACCAGAGCCAATCTGGGGAGTTGTGATAAGTCGTATTAACGTTTCGAGTCCCCAAAAAAGGAGGCTGGATGTGAATGATGATGTCGAGGCTGGCGATGATGATTCAATTTTCTTGGCTGCCATATTTCTGGATTTTATTTGGTTTCTAGGGAGTTGAAGTGGGTTTTGATCCATATATTTTCCATGCCTTCTTTCGCTTCGAATGGCTGCTGCTGTGCGTATCTATAGGGCTAAGCCTGCTTCTCGTTTCAATCGCTGGATGACGGGGCCAAGAGAATAGACACTCCCAGTGCTACTGTGATCAACGCAAGGTCCTGGTTTAATGGGGAGAAGCCAGTCAAGTACCGTGTATCCCATTACCTGCTGAAGATTTCTGAGAGAACTCCCGAGATCAAAAGGATTCTCCCCAGGTTGTGTCTGTAGGATGGCGAAAACACGCTGCTGCCCCATTTGCGAATCTCGATTTAAAGGCTCTACAGAATCCGGATCAAGTACAGAAGGATAGGAAATCATGGGAAATCTTGATTGCTGGGCTTCAGTGTTGAGTTCGGTATACCCTGAATCGTATATATATATGGCCAGGGTCCAGACTTTGGTTCTGCGAGTGAGACTTTCAATCGTCGTCAAGTTAATCATTGCGAGACGAAAAGAGGTCACGAACATTCCTGCGGAAAATAAAAAAAAAAAAGAGCTCCTAGATCAGGTTAGCCCGAACCTTCAAGTAGTATCACAGAGACTGCTTACAATACTAGGGTAACAAGCCATTGAGTATTCACAGAACGACTCTAATTGCAAGATTATGTTAGCTATGATATCATAAGAGGATGATCATATACACATTAATGTGTGAGCAAGATTCGAGCACGATGGCTAGACACACCTGTTGCTGAAGTTCAGCTGTAAAGACTGAGAACACAATAACATTGAAACTGCTAAAGATTGTTGCGTAGAAAATAAATTGGAGAAAAAACTTGAAAGACGTTTCTGACACAACACCTCCCACCCTGATGAATGTTAAAGATGTTTGTAGCACTCATTTTTGAAAGGTAGAATACTGACCAAGGGCAAAAATGATCCATCTTTCGTACACATCTGCCCGCTTCACGGCAGTGATGCGCCCGGTCTGTCTTAAATTGACAGCATTCTGAGCAATATGGAGGCCTCCCATCGGGTTGGCACACAAATACATCCTTCAAGTAGAATTTTTCCAGTCCTGAAGCATCAGTAGGGAAAGCGTTGGCTCCACCGCGGTTACTCCGACCGCCTTCTATGTCTGGTATGCTGCGTTCGATTTTTTCGTTCCCTATGTCATGTTGCCTTTTTACCCTTTTCCCGTGGTGGCTTCGAGGATATCTGGCCGACCCCTTACTATCATTTTGCCGCCTTGACAGTTCTCCATGGGGTAAAAAATCTGGGTTCAAAATAACTGTGTGGTAGAGGCGCAAGTACGTCGTAAGGACCGGGAGTAGGAGTGAGTAAAAGAGCACAATAATCACTATGCCTAAACCAGCTTGAGGCTTCCGCTTATACCGGGAGGAAGGATGAATCAGGTAATCGACTATCTTATAGTTAAGGGAGGGCCCTGAGAGAAATTAACTCTAAGGTACTCACTACACAGAGGCTTGGTTACTACGAAGCATGCGTAGATAAGTAGGCCAACGATGATTGCAGGAATCATTCTTGAGACGGCCAAATTCGCGGATTTTGTCTTGAACTTAGCCATTAGAAAGACCAAGCTTGCTGGGAACCAGGGATTTCCACATCAGAAGTAGCTCTGTCGGAGGAATGCTAAGCAACAAATACTATGACAGAAGAGGCATGGCAAGCATATAACTGAGGTATACAGCCTAAGAGGACGGCAAATGAGCTGATGTCACCGAGCTCTCATTCATGTGAAATAAATGAACTCATCAATGCTTTTCTTGGGACCGAAACTTTAACGCCGAGGTTCTAAAAAAAAGCATGACCAGCTTTCTTGGCATTTCCTGAGTCCTCGCGCTTATCTTGCTTTATTACATAACTAGTTAGACCTTTACTAAGGATGATGTCATTGTTTTTAGGACCAATTTATTACCCAAAATTTCATATTGTGAGTTAATAATCATAATAAAATAAATGGTTAATAAATATTTTTGGTGTCACATCAAAAGCTATGCGAGGGAAAATTGCGATTATACCACCGCCCTACGTTAGCATGGTCCCCATTTTCTTGTAGGGTGATTTCATTGTACGCTTACGAATATCTTGCAAGTGTCTAAAATTTCAGCTTGGTGTTGCTTTAGGTAGTTTTCTCATGAAATGAGACTAGTAACATTGACTATTTGCTCGATCCTCACAACGCACTCAGGCAGATTCTTGTAATAAATAATACACTAAATCTTACACTGGCGGGTCCAAGTGTCAAGTATATCATTTTATACTCCGTACTCCTGCCGCAGCTGCGATAACTTATAATAATAATAATAAATTGCTACTCCGATCGGCCTCTTGGCCACCCGGTCCATCTACCTATGTCTTATATACACCTCTATGGGCTTCGCTCTTGGGTTTCTAATATCCCTTCTACCATCAGTAACTGCTTATAAATTTGCCAGTAGTATTATTAAGGAACCCATATCAAACGCGGCAAAACGAGGCCACCGTGAGGCCACCGTCCATACAAATTCCATTGGTTAGAATCAGAGAATTCAACTACGGCTACAGTCCACGTGGGGTGGCCTCGCTTTGTCGTCTATCATAAGTACAACTCAGACCGCTCTTTCCATCGCACAACTCATTAATGGTTAATGATAACTGCAGCGAAAATAATGTATCACATCAAAAGACTATTCTCACATATATAAGCAAGGCGGTGAGGTCAGGAGGAAGGCCTGAGCCGAGTGAGATATGATATGATAAATCGGAGCTAGAGTGATTATTACAATTGTTACATGCCTAACCACTAATTGTATGTACTTGAGTACCGAAGAAACTTACTACGATGTGATACCCAAAATTTGGGCCGTAAAAATTGGTGGTTACTAAGTGTTGTATACGCCAACACGAAAGAATTTTAGTGAGGGAGGAATATATATGATTGATAGCAATTCCTTACAACTTGTGGTGATGGGTTCTAGACCCCCCCACTAAAGGGCAAGGCCGTGAGCCTCTTATGTTCGAAACACATCACCTACAAGCATCATATCATAATATGCATATTATGTAACTTATATTCAGGGCTTGGATGGAAGATTTGTGGAGGTCACCACCACCTACAAAGACCTGCACGCGACACTTTGAGTAATAGAGTAGTCAGGTATAATCTCCGATCATACCACTATCGAGCTGTCAAATTCCTGGACAAGATTAGACGCAAGTCCATCTAGACTCTTGGAGATTGATTGAGACGTAACAAAGTATATACATAACTAGTTAGCTTTCATATAGAGAAATCGTCAAGTGGTTCTCGTTCGTAACCGAAAATACAAACTGCTGTGAAGAAACATGACTCTAAGAGTTCATTGAATCATGTATAAGTCTGCCATAGCTAAGCAGGCTGCATGCGGACCCTAAACTTGAATAAATAAATGTAGAGAAAATTTTTTAAAGTATTAATAACATACTATAACATACTACTTCCTATTAAGCCCACTGTATCCGGATTTTTGCTATAGAATGTATTAAAGTCGAGCAGATTTAACAGCATCGTCGATAATGAAAGGAGCCACGATGTCGTCAGCTGGCTGCAGCTGATGACTATAGTATTGCGCCTGGCTTCTTCTCGCAGAGCCCGACTTAAGGAGCCAGAAGCTAGTCCTTTCAAAATGATTCTAACCAATCAATAGCTAATCCAAGCAGTAATCCGTAGGGCAACTGATGAAGACCAGAAACAAAGAGAAGATAGATGTATGGGTATAAATGTACAGCTCCAGTAACTGTAGCAAGTCCTATGAAGCTTTTTATGGCTATAAGTGAGAAACCATCCAAAGTCGGCCTACACGAATATGAACCCGCGATAGGAGAACTCAACAGGAAGAAATCCGTCGCCAGGGAAACATTGTATTGAATGCTAGAAGTCCCCGACATGCCATTGTGGAGCCCAAGCACTTTCCATGCTTGTTTCAAATTAATCGGGGCTATCGAGCTCGTCATTGTAAAGCTGCAATGACAAGTGCGCTATGATATCATAATAATCGCTTGGTTCTGGTAGAAGATAAGCTTCGGGTTCCCTAGTCCATGAAGGCGCAAATCGCGTCGGAAAGCATTCATTGCACAATCGTGGGTGGCGGGCTCTATGTTATAGGAGAATCATATCTCCATGTTATAATGCATTTGGAAAGAACTGGCGGCCTGATTCTGCCAGCGTACAGCTGTCAATGCGATTTCTTGCTCAACAAGCTGTGTATATGTCCTGTGTCTGATATACGTAGGCAGAGGCAAGGATAGAGGGCACAAAGGAAGGGACCTATCGTTGCCAATCAGCCAGTCAAGCGTGTGACATATGCAGAGGTTGGAACAAATATTCCAGGATCCAGGAGCGGCGTATCTCCGCCTCTAGCCGCACGCGTCAGGGTAGGTCGGACATGCGTATGGGGAAAAGCTGAAGCAACTCCTGGCTTAGAACAGCTCGTTTCAGACAGATTAGGAACGGGATATAATGATAGGGTGCTTTGGTGGCAACGGTAGCGCAGCTCACCTGCATTCTTATACAATTAGTACCGCTATTGTTTGGAGTCAGGATTTTATTCATCGGCTGTTAGGCAAAAGTGGCTGGCAGAAATACTTACCTATCATTAAGATTTTTCGGTTGTCATGGTGTTCAACTTTGCCGCGAAGCACGTCGTGATCCATCAATAGACGAGTCTAATGATGCTAACCAGCAGAATACGGCTTCTCAGCTAATAACGGAACTGCGATCAGAATGAAGCTTCGACATAAGCAGCTGTCTTTCTTGGACAATCTCGGCTTGAAGATTCTGGAGGGAGCCGTTCGCTTCTCAACGAGCTTCAGAAGGTGTGGATACTCGTGGATCGGAAGTCTAGGGTTCGATTCGTGCCCGACACGCAATGCTACTCCCTCTGCGATCCAGACACGATTCTTCATCCGAGTGGCGTTTTACTCAAAGTGAGGCAGCTCATCTGTTGGGTTTCGAAATGACATCCCACTGTCTCTTCGTTTTCTAGGGGCTTTTACATGCAGTTGCCGTGAGATGGCGCAAATTCATATACTGCGGTACCTACACCTTTTACTACCTGGCATAGTTGTATGGATACTTATATATATGTCATAATATTAGTAAGTACCATGTCGCAAAATCTCCTCTTCATACAAATAGCAAGACAGCGCTTTCTCTTAGTATCCCGAATCTCCTTCTCAATATCGGCAACTCTTAAGATATAACTACTATATAGGTTATATATTATCTATCACAGGGCAGCGTTTCCTTCCCCAGAGGCTTCAGCTCCCTAGGCAGCGCCAAGTCCGCAACGTTCAACACAATACGGATCTATCTCAAGCTAGTATCGACATTTCGGGGGAAGCAGACGATCAAGTATATAGTATGTTATCCAACCTGATTCTCACAGTCCGATCGATGGTTCCCAATGTTGTGAAGGATCACCCCAGAGTTAGCTGAGGCGATT
The DNA here is from genome assembly GCA_019804575.2 of Pseudotulostoma volvatum. Classification (NCBI taxonomy): domain Eukaryota; kingdom Fungi; phylum Ascomycota; class Eurotiomycetes; order Eurotiales; family Elaphomycetaceae; genus Pseudotulostoma; species Pseudotulostoma volvatum. The sequence continues at coordinate 8,960 of JAHQZX020000202.1, read as the reverse complement.
TATCAACTAGTCGGTTGCTCCGTCCCATCACCTCTACTCTAGCCTTACTCGACAAAGTAGACCTTAGCCTTGAGGACAACCACTCCTGATCACCGACTGACACTCTTGTGCGAAGACCAACCTGTCCAGACTTCATACCGCGATCCTCCCAACCGGCCGGTAACGCCAGGTGATCACTGCGTATGCCAACCCTGTGAAGAAGACCAATACAAACCAGAGGTTCGGAAACATTTGGTGTAAATAAACCTCCCGACTTGATCTTGAATCTGGCCGTCTTTTGCTGGACAAACGGTCAAAGAGCTCTGCGAGAAGCCGCTATCACAAGGCTGGCTACAATATATCTCTTACAGGAGGTGTCAGGCGACCACAGGTGACCATCTAGCTCTACGGGCAGCTGCAGAAAACACATCATCAAAACCCTTGCAAGCACGACACTTGTGCGGTCCTCATTGAGCCCAATCTTCTCTGTGAGTCTATTGAAGAGCGCCCCGGTGGCGACACCAGCTCAAAGCGAAGGAAACGGCGCGACGCCCCAGAGAAGGTAATAGAGCTGTTCGTTGGTGCGGCTCTTACCCTTGCCCTAGTTCAACTAGTTAACTAAATTTAATCCATGTCGATCCGGCCAGTTCATGTTCCAAGTCCATGATAATAAGATAATATACGAGAATAATCAATATCCTTAACTGATTATACTCCCTAGGTATTTAAGTGTCGGAAGAAGACGTGCTTTTTAATAATCAAAAAAAGGGATCTATCCTCAAAAAGGCACCATCGGTTTTCTCGCTGATTCGATCGTCCGCTTTGCTGAAATCTGCCTGGTGCGGGGCAAAGCTGACTGAGTGAACTTATTTAACTGCATATAACCAAACCCTGCTCGTTACAATTCTTCACCAGGACCTTCCTTTCCCTTCCTTTTGTGCTTCCTATTCCCCGAATTCAAACCTGAAAGGTTACTTTTCGCTTGGTATATTTGCTGCAGACCTAGAGGAGTTCCGAATCTCTTGGCAGTGCAGGTTCGTGACTTCCACACTTCTCAAATTGTCAAATTTTTTATGAATAAATATTCATTTAATGTATTATTATTAGACTGCGCAGAAATCCTTTCCATCGAAAATCTCTAACCAAGACCAGGCATTGGTAAACCAGGTTTCATTACCACATATTTACAACCGTCCCAAGATGAGCCATCCGTCTCGCTATCGATCTTCTTCACCGAGCACCAGGCGTGTCACAGATCCGATGCGCGCATCCACCGGAACCGTTTCGCTGGTTCCCAACCATGATTTCTATGGCTCCCCGACTAGCCGCTACGCATACGATGGGTATCTCTCTCCGGATTCTACGGGTGAAAGGCTTTCAGATACACCCTACCGGGGTAGTCACGACTCTCGACTCGGGCCTGATCGCAAATTGGAAGCGCAACGCATCTCATCGACAACTTATCGAGACCCTGGACAGTCCACCAAGTTGAGGACAGAATACGCGATCCGACCAAGGCCACGTAGCAACACTTCATCTGTGGCAGATCCGAACCGACGTCAGTTGAGCGTGGTAATACCATCGACTACAAATAAGCAGCCGCCCATAATTACTTCGGCTTATGATCGATCTGCTAGCCCTTTACCATCACGGTCTGCCTACCCACGGGATGAAGCAGAACGCTACCTTGTGCCTGCCTCTTCTTCTCACCCCCATCGGCGGCGGATCTATAGCTCGGGTTATGGGAGCGATACCGGTCGCCTAGATTCTAGCGGGCCGTCGAGATCAAGAGATCGCGGCGTTTACCGGATCTATAAACCAGGCGGTCGGTCAAGATATCATACTTCTGGAGATCCAAGAAGAGACAGTGATTCCGACTACTACGATGCCTATTCTTATACTAATGCTAGGGAACAGTTTGAGAAGGATTCACAACGAGCAACGTATAGGCCTGGTCGACCTCTGAGTATGACTGGTTTAGAGAGCTACCTTCCCCAACTGGCTGCAAGAGAAAAAGCCAGACCTCAGGGTCCACCCCCGTCTCAAAGAGGATTTGATAAACTCACAGAGGACGAAAGGTCGCGGCGCACCTCCCGTTCTTATGTTGACAGTGATGTCTCTCCTCGATGGTCATCACATCGTACTCCCGTAGCCGTTCACCAGGATCGAGACAGCGGATATCCAATTCATAAGGACGACCACAAGGATTCCCGTCGTCATCACCGTCGCCATGATGCTGAAAGCACCAGCCGGCATCGCCGTGATGGTTGGGAACACCGGCGGTACACTGCCGGAGATCTACTAAATCCAGTCACTGGAGGACTCGCTACTCTAGGCTTGGCAAGTGGGTACTCAGAAGAAGCTCTTGATTTTGATCGGCCATCTCGGCATCGGTCTCGTGGTCCAGAGCGTGGCCACGACCGTGAAGGCGATGCTGAGAATCAGGTCCATACGTCCAGAGGAAAAGGTAAGAGTTTTGAGGGTGCGAGTGATGATTCCCAAAGTCACCGCAGACGAAGTGGGAGATCTCAGCTCCGTACGCACACCGACTCAGACCAGACTAGCTCGGAGGAAGAATCCCCGAAGCATCGGCACGGAGACCTAGTGCGACTGCGACACAATTCGGGGAGCTCGGATAGTGACGAGAGCCAGCGTGGGGATACGGATAAATCCCACCGTCAACCCAAAGACGGCAATCCACTTGACGCTTCGGCCAAGCAGGGGCCGACTGACGGCGGCTCGGAGAATCGCCAACGGAAACTGGTAACCGTGGACCTAGCGCCTGCCAAGGAAGCTGAAGCTCCCCCGAGGGGCATCTTGAAGCCTCCTCGGCCTAAATTCCCTGAAGAGCTAAATCCCATAAGGGAGGGTGTTGCTCCCCTCAAAGATGCTCAAAAGAAGGGAATCCCACCTGGTGCACGATGGACCAAGATCGATAGAAGACTCGTCAACCCTGCTGCGCTGGAAGCCGGCCATGAGAGATTCGAAGAACGAGCCGACTATGTGATTGTCTTGAGAGTCCTGGCGAAGGAAGAAATCCAAAACTATGCGGTGAAGACGCAAGAAATCAGAGGTCGGTTTGACCAGCCATTCTTGAATAGTAAAGTTAACAAGGGCTTGCGCTGATGTGGTCCCAAAAGATGCTCGCTATCGGGCGGCACGGAGAGAGCGTCGCAGATTGAGGGAAGATGTTTCCTCTAGTGATGTCGATGGAGACAACGTCGCTCCCCTAGCAATCGAGCCACCGCCCCCTTCCTTACCGCGAACGAAACCGCGATCGGAAAACGGTAAGATATCCGAGACCGCGAAATTGAAATGAGAACCCTTTTCCTGTTCATTGCTATCTCGGCTCAGAATAGGGTAAATATATTTTTGTCAAGCATATTAGATACTATCTTGCGCTAGATTTTTTTGGAGCTCAGGACTTCCCTTCGTGACATCCCTGCGGGAAAAAATAAATCCAAGTGTATTTACATAGTATATGCCTTGTCGGTACAACCAGCTGTTGTGGATATTAGTATGATAGCAACTTCCCGTGAACCGACCGTAGGAATATACCGGTAGTTGGTTTGGAACAATGAAGATTATTGGAAGAATCCAATAGTCGTAATAAAATACTGGAGTTCTAATCCTACAGTGATGGGAACCCCCAAACTGCTGAAAATATGGGAACCGGATTGAAGGACATAAATAGGTAAATAGGGCCTTCATGTCCACAATAATCGTCTCTTTGAGATAAAACAAGAATCAGAATGAAGTTTTACATAGTACCATACGAACACTAAGTACCTATATGCTACTCTATATCTTTATCTAATAAAAATAATCAATTCATACACCGTTTTGGCCTTCATGCATGGATACTTACTGGGTGAAAAACCCCCTACTGTTATAATGGTTTTCTCGGTACTTTTTAGTGCCTCCAGCCTACCCCTTTCCACACAGTACAGGCAAGTTTTATTTTTTTGGTAAATCCTATAAGGGGGCTGATCCAGGCGTCTTTCCCTCAGTATCTTCGGTGGCCGGGGCGGGATTCGAACCTGTAACCATGTAGATGCCAAGCCTTCGATTCTTCTCTTTTCTTTAGTACTGTAAGGCACTAGGGATGTCACCCCTACAGGACATGCACTAGCAGTCAAACTTCTTCTCCCTTAATCACACTCATCATGGCGGCTTCTATAACTAGAGCTGTCAAGAAAAAGAATAAAAGGAAGGCCGGGGACTTGGCACGCGCTGTGTGCGACATGCGCATGCGAGTCTGAATGACAACCTAAACTCCACCCACGACCTGCTCGAAAAACACAAGCTAGAAAATCGATGTGGGAACTCCGATAACGAAAGACAAGGAAACCCGGACAATGACACCATGGTTGGATGAGCCATGCGAAACGACGCCTGGGCCCGACTTTATCGACCAGCTCTTCGACTCGCAGATGAAGGCAAGAGCTGAGGAACAAGCCCTCTTGGCGGAATTCTGTCACAGGTTTGATAACCTCATCGCTCAAATGCTAGACAAGTGTGGGACGAACCAGGTGGTGCCCCGAGTAGCCCACGACCTGATGGAGCACATAAAAGCGTGCGTCATCAAATACACGGGACTTGGAGATAGCCTCTCCTGCGAGCAGGTAACAAGTGCCATACTGCGATGTACAGGGAAATGAAACGACCCGACACAAGGAACAACCAGAGCGAGCACAACCCAAACAAGCCAGCCCGCCACAAATCGACCTTAAGCCCAAGGAAAGGGCCTCTCAACCCGCCGGAAAGCGGCACCTACGAGCCTCCCAAAGAGGCCGGTTCAGCCTACACCAACCAGGAAGCCGGCCTAATCGAATAGGGTGTTCATAAGGCTTCCAGAGGACTCGGCCCCACGGTCCATTATACGTCGTAAAGACGATCGACGGCATTCTCCCGCTCGGAAAAGAGGTTGAGACGGCCTCCTTCGTTCAAACCGGGATCGCAGTCACACCGAAAGCTGGGACTATGAAAGCTAGGACTACGGCAGAAGCTTTATTGTCTGACAAGGAGAAATTTTCCCAAGCCCTAGGGAACGGATGAGTTGAGGGCGATGAGAGATGGGTGGTGGTTAGTGTGCACGACCTCCCAATGAGAATGACAATGCTGGATGGGAAAAACGGCTTATACTCTAGGGATGTCTCGATCGAAGGAGACGTCCTCCCAGAGCACCTAGGTGATCTCTGTGAGGTATTTACCTCCAGCACCAAACAGTGTCTTCTTATGTATATTAATAGTAATCCTGTCCTATGTAGCCTTTCGGCCACTTAAAGACGTTAAATAATACAACAACAACAGCAGTTTCTGGTGTCCCTCGCCACGTTCGATATCAAAGGGGTGTTCGATGTGGTCAACCCTAACAGGATGGTAAGAAGGCTGTTGGACCAGCGCTGGCCTACTAAAGTCTGTAGGTGGGTGCAGTCATTCCTCACTGGACGAAGGGCAGACTTAACGTCAGATAGGCATACTGGAGAAGAACTACCGCTATCTGGCTCACTACCCCAGGGGGGCTCCCCGGTATCGCCTATCTTATACATGCTTTTCATGGCCCCGTTATACTATAGGGCGAGGGTACGCAGACGATGGGGCTATCGTGGCCACGGGCCGGGTGCCCGATGACAACGTCGCCTTCTTACAGCGTGAGTTTCGTCTGACTCAGGATTAGTATAACAGGAATGGGCTTGACCTAGACTGGAAGAAGGCAGACTTTATCCACACCACGCAGAAGAGGGTTGCAAATAATCTAGGCATTAGACTTCCTGGTGGGTCCCTACTGGAGGCTACAAAAGCCGGTGATGCTCTTCGGTGGCTCGGGGTATTCTTCGACAGAAAACTGACGTTTAAGCAGCATGTCAAGCAAGCTTGCGGACGTGCGACAAAGGTCGACAAAGCAAAGGTCGTCAATGGGATGAAAATTCTGGCCGACTGCTATAAGGGGGCATCGGTAAGCTCACTGCTTATGGCAGTTAGGGCCTGCGTCATCCCCATTCTGACCTACGGCTACCAGGCCTGGTGGCCAACCCCAGGGAGGAGGCGAGTAGCGACCTCAACTGCTGCGCTAGACAAGGTTGTTAGGGGGGCCATAAGAGCTGCATTCCCAGTGTTTCATACAACCCCGTGCCGCCTACTTGCGCATGCCGCGGGCATACCACCTATGGAGTATGTACAGCGCTTACAAAGGGCTCAGGAGGACGAATGTGGGGTGAGTCCTTGCTACTAGATCCGCACATGGCGATTTCGCCGATTGCTATGAGCGGTTTGACCATGATGGGGCCGAGCTCACCTACAACTGCAATTGTGGCAGGAAGAAGAAGTCCCCTGTCACAACTGGACATGCACCAAGAGGGTTTCCGACTAAGCGAAAGCTTTGTTATGAAGCTCCTCACCACGCATAGGGGAATGACGTACCTGGCCAAGCCCTTGCACAAGGGGCAAAAATAACAGTGACCGGTCTTAAATTGGTTTTTTTTTTTCTCTTCCTTTTCGGGGTTCGCTCTCTTTTGGGTACAAGCACCTAGGTGGTCTCTAGGGGTATTCACCTCCGGCGCCAAACAGTGCCCTATTATGTACATATACACCACTAGTAATGCCGTCCTATGCGGCCTTTCGGCCGCTGAAAGACGTAAAATAATACGACAACAACAGCAACATAGGCTTCTATAGCAGCACATCATGTATATATTCTTCTCTATTCAACGTATATACGAAACGGACGTAATCTTCGCTTCTTCAGGGTCTATAATAATAATGGTCCCAGTGGACTTTAGGGGTCACACGCATTCTAACTGAATACGACTCACTCCTGGTATGGTGATCCGCCTGGCCCCATCACATGTTGCTTCCCGCCAAACCCGAGTTGTTCTACTCAAAGCCGCAATAAGAAGAAAACCCCTAAACTCAGGTCGATGGCTATGGCGGTGCACTAGTCCCCGGTCTGGGTTGCTAACCGGGATAAGGAAAAAGCTCTGCTAGAGAGGACCGGAAATTAGCATTTCCCGATTCTGGCTACAAGGTTATGGCTGGTGTTGGCTGGTATTAATCATGTGATCTCGCTACTCAATTCAAAATCAAAAGAAAACAAGCGATGTTTTTAAACCCTAGGTTCTCGTGCCAGGACTAAAGATCATGAAAACTCCTCTATTTTCCAATAGACTATTGCCTTAAAAGAAATAAAATAGAAGCATGATTAAAAAATCCCAGTTGTGGTGATGCGAACCTAGGATATATATATGGATTCACATAATTTGTTGGGGCGCCCCGAAAACAGCAACACCTATATCATTATAGGTAGGCGGCTAGACCTGGTAGGATTGTATTGTCGTTTGCTGTGACCAAGACATGCACATTACCACAACCAAAGACTTATACAAGCGTTCTGATCGCTCGTTGTGCTCGCGATTTAGGGACAGCGGGTTGTGAAATGTACTACGTTGATTATTGACCTGCAAGGGGTCCGCCAGCTCCCGCTTTCTACCTCAGGCTTAAATCCATCAAATTCTCAACTCACAATCCTAAATTCTACTTAGGATAGGATCGATACCGCAGAATATAAACCCACGGCGAAGCGATTCGGGTGGCCCGGCTCGACCCAACGCATATCCTACGCTTCTTCCGCTTTGACGGCAAGGTAGACCGGATCCTTGAGATGCTGCCTAAGCCGATCCTGCCAGCACAGTACCTCAGATACACTGGGCCCTTGCCTCTGCCACCTCCTGATAAACCGCTCGGCAAGGAAGTAGAAGCCGGAGAGCATGCAGAGCGGAGGCTGTTAACCCCGCACCCGGAAGTGTGGGTGTACTCAGACGGCTCGAGAAACAAAGCAGGAAGCACAAGCGCCGGGTGGGCGGTGTAACAGGGCGATACGCTGCTGTCTGAGGGCCGTAAGAACTACGGTCAGTGGATAGAGGTCGTGGATGTAGAAGCGGAGGTGGCCCTGGAGGCCGTTAAAGCAGCAGTGAACTACACGCCCCAAGGCAGCACAAACCTGTGGTTATGACTCGACAATAGGAGCGTGGTCGACAGAATCTACTCCAAGGAAAGCACGGTCGGCTCATCACAGCTGACGATCAACAAGATCCGAAAGCTACTCTGCAGCTGGCGCCATGGCGTAGGCCGAGCCGTATGGGTCCCAGGACATGCGTCTGTGCTAGGGAATGAGAAGGCAGACCTGCTAGTGAAGGAGGGGTCGGGTCTAGCACGAGAGCGCGAGGAGTGCTGGATGACTCTGGCTAGGGTAAGAAGGTGGAGGGAGGAGTGGCTTAGCCTGAGGTTTGCGTCATGGTGGAGGCAACAGCTAGGCCCGACACCTTAAAGGACAGATAGAAGCCCCAGAACAGCGCTTATAAAAACAAGTGTAGGGCGAGTCCTCGCTGCTAGATCTGCACATGGTGATTTCGCCGCTTACCATGAGCGGTTTGGCCATGACGAAGCGGAGCTCACCCGCAATTGTGGCAGGAGAAAGTCCCCCTGCCACAGCTGGACATGCGCCAAGAGGGGTTTCCGACTGAGCGAGAGCTTTGTTATGAAGCTCCTCACCATGTATAGGGTATGACATGTGAAAGCCAAACCTAAACTAAACACAAGGAAAGTAACAACACTTCATAGTCTGTAGACTAACCAAAGGTAGTAGGCGGTCTAGGATGGCAGTAAATAGGGTCAGGTCGTCACATGACATACCTGGCCAAGTCCCTGCACAAGGGGCAAAAATAACGGTTGGCCGGCATTAATTTGTTTTTTTTCTCTTTTCGGAGTTCGTTCTTTTGGGCAGAGGCTAACAGAGCACCTTAACCCGCTCACACACTAACCCAAAAACAATAATAATCCGTTCCGGCTTACGGTAACGTTGCAGTCTCATACCAATACCGGTGTGGGGCTCCGGACCCACCCAATAACTTTAAGAACGCAGAGAATGGAGGGAATATACCCTCTATTAATGATTCAATAAATCATTTTTATTGTATTTTTAT